>SNQJ01S0023467.1:181076-209680 GCA_010110895.2 Picea sitchensis | reverse complement strand
AGCGTGAGAATGTCCGCGTAGTGCTTGATATGAATGAGTTGATATATGCTTAACACCGAGGAAACTGTGCTCGGTTTACGTTGACAAATGGATCTAATCATGCCCAGCCGTCCTTGGGAAGTCGTCTTCCTTTACCTGCTTCCCGGAATACCCCGACAGGGATCTCCTCACCGAGACTTCCTCCTTGAAAAGGTTCACTAAGAACTCAGAACAAGAACTCGAATGTACAGGCCTTATTAACCCTGCGCGCGGAGGAACAATTCTATTAAGGGTCCAAGGTAGTAGGATTGTGAGGAGTGACAAATAGACGGATGAGATCTCGTCGGGTGAACCATAGTCATGCACGACCATTAGATTGATGAAAGTAACGTAGGCGTTACATACCCTTCCCCTTTGCCTGCTATCATCGTGAGCAACGAGAGATTGGGGTCGTAAATCCCAAGACCCAAAAGAACGAATCTAGACCGTTAGGTCTCGGTCCAAATTACCCGTCAGCCGTTGGATCTGGGGAAGCTGCGTAGGGGTTAAGCGCAAAGGTGGCGTGTGAGGAAATGATCTGAGCCATCAAATCTGGAGTAGAAATACCATAAATCGTCGGATCCTAGATCATAAGTCCCGAAACCCCGAGAATCAATCCGGGGCATTCATCTGCGAGGACAGGTGGCAAGGGATCGGGTGCTGTCGAAGTTTTGTTCATCGGAAAATCGAGAATCGATGTATCGGAGATTTTGTGGACACGAAACCTTTGCATTCCGAAACCGCGAAGTCCGAAATCCCGAAATAGCGAGAGACGATAAGGACCGCCCATCATTTCGGACGCGTGTCAGAACCTGGGAAAGAGTCGGGAATCGGGGAATCGGAGTATTTGGGCACACAGAAATCAGGTCACATGGAATCGCGATATGCGATTCTCCGATGAGATCGGGACCGTTCGTTCTTAGGACACGTGGCAATGATCGGAGCCATCGGGAAATCGTGAAACCCGTGGACGAGGTATCTATGCTTAGTGAAATCGCGAAACGCGATTTCCCGATAAGTCAAGAAATAGCGGGGCCCACGGAAGGGTCAACGGTGGACAGGTGGCATCGGGTATCGGGATATCGCGAAATTCATGGACAAGGTGTCCATGCACTAGGAAATCGCGAACCCCGAAAGCCGACGCAATTAATGTAAACTCTTCGATAAAAATGATTAATTAACGGATGTTTGATTAGGGCTTAATNAAGGAAGGACCTGACAATTTCTCTGGTGGACGTAGCCCACACTGGGTGAACCACATAAATCTGTGTCTCTCTTGTATTGTGTATCTTCTGTGTTTTGTTTCCGCATTTGTTTTATTTCATTGCTCCACGGTCCTGTTTTTCTAACATGAGCGACTCTCTCCAAGTGAGAGAGTGCGTGGAGGAAGTGAGAACTCTTGGAAGGGGTCCTGTAGTTGCCACAGAGCTCAGAGAATTCTGGTCCGGCCTGTTGCTGAAGATCAAGGCAAGGAAGGTTTAGCAAACGAAGGACTGTCCTGTGTGATAGTGAAGGTGTATACTCCTGGGATGGGATAGGCATGTGGGGAATGAGAGTCTGTGAGTAGTGGGAATAAGTGGCTCCTAGGAGAGAATCCATCCTCATAAACTGTGTTTCTTCCTGTTGACCTTGCCTAGCCTAGGATTCCCTTGCACGGTGGAGCTTAGTCCCAGAGCGGGGGTGACTTACTGCTGAGAGTAATGAGCAACACGGTCTAAGGCTGGGAGCTTCGTGGAAGGTCTGCATGCAGTTGGTGGTGTTACGCCAATTTAAAAGATAAGTATTAATTCTGTACTTAATTCATATGTGAGGCATGACTGCGTCTTGAAATGTTATCATGTATTTCGTTGCATGTATGAATTGTTTTTTTTTTCTATTAAGTCTGTATGTAGCAGTAATTCTGTGTTTACTCTGTGTTAAGTCATTTAACTTCATTTAAATGCACACTATATAAGTGTTATTCCGCATAGTAGCGTTGCCCTGCAGTGGGGTTGATGGCATGGGCGTTACACTTGAGGATCCAAATTTTGAAAATTTAGTAAGAACAAATTGGAATGGCCTGTTGGGAAATGAGATTTTATCTCCTATGGATGCGCTGGTAAAAAATTTAAAGGTACTAAATATTTTGGTTATAAAATGGGAAAGAAAGAAAAAACTGGCAGCAAAGCAAGATTTGGTTAAGATTGAAAAGGATATGGATACTTTGTATACAAATCACCCAAAGGGTTTTGAGGAGGAGATAGGCAGGGCACTGGTACTAGAAAAAGAACAAAGGAAATTGGCACTCCTGAGACTGGAAGAAGAGACATGGAGGCAGAAGAGCCAGATAAATTGGTTGGCCTCTGGAGATAGAAATACAATTTTTTTTAATGCATATGCCAATTCCAGAAAACTTATTAATTCGATTTGGGATATCACAAAAGGAAGATGGTACTGTGATAAATGGGATTCATGATCTACACAAGGAAGTTGTTGGTTTCTTTCAGAACACTTTTAAGGCACAGGAAAATATTATCATTACTGATCAGCTAGTTGTCTTAAGGAATTACCCTAGAATGTTTTCGAAGGAAGAAGGTCAAAAAGTGGTTGATCCTGTCTCCTTGGTAGAAATAAAGTCAACACTTAAAGGGTTTAGTTCCTCAAAAATCCCTGGTCTAGATGGATGGACTGTAGAATTCTTCCTGGCCTTTTTTGATATGGTGGGCAATGACATTTTGGCAATGGTTGAAGAGACCAGGAATTTAGGGAGGGTTAGTGGTGCACTGAATGCGACCTTTCTTGCCCTCATACCTAAGAGTGAGAAACCAGACTCTTTTGGGGGGTATAGACCTATTTCCCTTTGCAATTTGGTCTATAAGATTATTACTAATATTATTGCTGCTAGAATTAAAGCCAGTCTATCTTTAGGTATCTCAAAGGAACAATTTGGCTTCCTTGAAGGAAGACAAATTTCATATGTTATTGGTATTGTTAAGGAAGTCTTACACAGTATCAAAGTAAAGAATGCTAAAGCATTGGTGCTAAAACTGGAACTGATTAAGGCCTATGATCATGTGGATTAGTGGTTTCTAAGACTTGTTTTGCTCCAGGTGGGTTTAAGGCTTGAAACCACAGACTGGATTTTAGGATGTGTGACCTCTGCAAATTTCGTTGTGTTGATAAATGGTAGGCCCACCAGGTTCTTTAAAAGTTACAGGGGGTGAAGGCAAGGGTGCCCCCTATCCCCCCTTACGTTTTTTGGTGGTGATTGAAGGGCTTAATAGAGCTATCCAGAAACAAGTAATGGAAAAGAGCATTAAAGGAATAACCATGGCTAGAGGACTAAACATTACCCATCTGATGTTTGTGGATGATGTTATTCTGTTTGGAAGTGGTAACTTTGAGGAATGAGAAGCCTTCAAGGAAGTGATGGACTTGTTCTGCGAGGCGACTGAGATGGATTTTAGCCCACAAAAATATTCCTTCCTTGAAGCAGGATGGAAAGTCGAGGAACTAGCATTGTTGAAAGGGATTTTTGCTTATGAGGTAAAACCGGTAGAAGTAGACTTTAAGTACCTTGGATGTTTTTTAAAGCCAAACTGTTATACTAAGGTTGACTGTATTTTGTTGGAAAAGAAATTTGAAAAAAGAATATCCAATTGGAGCCATAGATGGCTTTCCCTAGGGGGTAGGTTGACTCTTGTAAAAGCGGTACTTGAGAACATTCCCGTGTATTGGCTTTTTGTAGCAAAAATTCCTAAAATCACTCTAAACACTATCAGAAAGAGAATGTTCAGTTTTTTATGGTTCGACAAAAAACTAAAAGAAGGTCTGCATCTGATAAACTGGCAAAAGTTAGCAATGCTTAAAAAAGATGGTGGATGGGGTATCAAAAATATTTACTCCTTTGGAAAAGCTTTAGTGACAACAAACTTATGAAGGTGTCTTATGACACCTGGACTGTGGCATGAAGTTATCATTAAAAAGTACATTAAGAAGAAATTTGTTGCTGAGTGGTTCAGAGAAGGTAAGAAAAACTGGAATGGCGCATCAAATATTTGGCGAGCTCTAACTTCTTCTTCCGATATCCTCTCAGATTGGTTGGTGTGGAAACCAGGTAATGGGGAAGATATTAGAATTGGAGTAGATCCAATGAATGGAGCTCATACTTATTATAAGCTCTCCAAGTCACTTATTTCTATTTTGAAGGAAAAAGGTATAAATTTTTTGGCACAAGGAGGGATAGGTAGCATGGAGAATATAAGCCACAATAGATGGAAGAGGGCTGAGATGTTGGGATTGGTTGGGGCAGTAAAAGAGGAATGCAACCTTTTTATAAAGGGGCTTATAGGTTTGGGCTTTGCACTAAATAATGACAAAGATTTACTAATCTGGTCTTGGGACATAAAGGTTGGACAGGTTAGTGCAAAAAAAACATATGAAGTACAACTATTGGAGAATGTGGTTGGGGAAAAAAAGTTTTGGTTTACAAATCTATGGAGATGGTAGCTCCCACTTAAAGTAAAACTATTTATTTGGCTTATGCTCGAACATAGAATACTTCCCTAGGAGAATCTGATCAATAGAGGCTTCATTGGGCCTAGTATATGTGTTTTGTGTGGGGACGCAGATGAAAACATTCTTCATCTTTTTGTGAAATGCAGTTTTATTATTAAAGTTTGGGCTAATATTAAAAAGGTCTTAAAATTTTCAACATGTTGGGAGGGTGAACGGATTGATGGATGCTTACAGAGATGGATTAAAAAGGAAGAAAGTTGGAAGGAACTCCCATGTTTCATTTGTTGGGAGGTATGGAAGCATAGAAACATGACCATATTTGAGGACATCCCGCCGAATTTGAGTAGAGTGTGCAACAAGATCTTTTAGGATATGGGTGAAACCAAAAGAACAAATTCTTCCAAGGTATGCAGGGTAGATAGGTCTCCTTTACTAGATTGGAATACGACAGTGGGATTTTTTGATGGTGCTTCTCAAGATATGGGATCCAAATGTGGGGCTGGAGCTGTTTTAAAATGTCCTATAGAAGACACTTTCAGAATTAAGATGAATTGTGGCAAAGGGACCAATACTAGGGGAGAACTACTTGCTTTATGGAGTATTTTATTTTTTGCTTGTTATAAAAAGATCACAAGATTGCAATTGATGGGTGACTCAAATGTAATTATTGTTTGGTTTAAAAATGCTAACAATCTTCACGTGGCCTCTCTACAGACTTGGATGACGAAAATTCTTGCTTTAAGCGGAAATTTTTTGCAGCTTAATGCACAACACATATACATAATCTACAACAAAGAAGCACAACACATATACATAATCTACAACAAAGAAGCAAACCAACTATCCAAAGAAGCTCTAGTCCTGGATGAGGATGACTTATATTTTGCAGGGGCCAATGAAGAAAGATCAGAAATTTTTGAAAAAATACTCATATGAAAAAGATTTTAGTTATAAGGAAGATCTATTTTTCTATTTTGATTTGTTTGTAATTGGTATTAAAATATAGAGAAGGTTATTTTTGTAAGAGTGGAATATCTTTTGACTCCTTAGAGTCATTGTAACAGATTTCAAATAATTTTTTTTTGAAGGATCTCAAAGCTCAATTTATCAGAGTTTGAATATTTACAATAACTTTTATATTTACTAATATAAAACTTTTTTCTTATTGGAAAAAAAACTATTACATTAAAACAAATATCTGTAGTAGTGAGTGTCTCTTATTTTTTATTTTTAAACTATAAACTAATTATTACAAGATTCAAATGTTACATTTCACTTTAAACTACATATAACTATTACATATTACATTAAAGCAATTTTAAAAAGTATATATAAACATATTTGATGATAATTTCAGTGTTCACTTAAACACGTTAAAGAACGCGTTAGTCTCATCTTCTTTCCGTATTATATCATTAGTGCTAATCTTCATCTCAAAAAATCTATGCTCAAAAGCAGGCGCTTCATTTCGTATATATCATTAATGCCAATTTCAAGATCAAAAAATCTAGCGTCGAAGGCAGCGCTTCTTTCCATATATATCATTAATGCCAATCTCGATTTCAAAAAATCTAGTCGAAGGCAGCGCTTCTTTCCATATATATCATTAATGCCAATCTCGATTTCAAAAAATCTAGCGTCCAACGCAGCTCTTTCCCTATTTATCATTAATGCCAATCTCGATTTCAAAAAATCTAGCGTTGAAGTCGTAAATCAAGGCTCAAACGTACAGCTCAGGGTTTTAATGCGGGCTGCAGTAATTGATGTGGATGTAAGTTTATAGCTCAGTGTCAGGGTTTTAATGCAGGGTACAGTAATTGAGGTCAATGTAAGTTGAAGAAAGCATTAAATAAACCAACTGTTTTTGCTCCTAGAAACTTTCAAAATCTGCTATAAAGTTTCATTCTCACTCGATTGCACTGACAGAGCAAGCAGCCTCCGTTTTTTTATTGATTAGTGCTGAAGGCCTACCTTGCCGCTTCACTTCGTTTGAGCTATACCTAAAATCCGAATAGCCTCTCATTCTCAGCAGGATAGAGCGACTCCATATCCATTACCTACTCTTTCCTTGAATAGGAATTTAAGACACTCTTCCACCCATCTTTTTTTCTTTTGATCTGCAATCACCGGACTATACCAATAGAAGACACGGAAGAAAACACTTGCAAAGAGAAACAACTGCTAGGCTGTGTTCTTCTTATCTTTGAAAGTGCTAGCAATTTTTATAGCGATTTTGTAGAAATTGCTCGCACTAATAAAGAAAAGATAAAGCTCAAGCAAATCGATGTAGAAATTGCGAGCACTTCAAAGAGAAGAAGAGCACAACCTGGCAGAAATTGTGGGAATGTAGAAATGGCAAACACTTCAAAGAGAAGAATAACACAACATGGCAGAAACTGCGAGAAGAAAGCACTTGAAGAGAGAAGCAATTGACACTTTGTGTTCTTCTCTTTGGAAGTGGTAGCAGGTTTTATAGCGATTTTGTAGAAGTTGCGATTACTCGCAAAGAACAGATAAAAGCTCAGAAGCAAATCGTTGTAGAAATTGCTATCACTTCAAAGAGAAAAAGAACACGACATAGTTGAGCACGCCGTCTTCTACAAGGAAGGTTGTTAAGTTATGGACCTCTAAAAATGTTCGCTTTTTACAGTGATTCTGTTTTACTATAAAGGAGGTAAGGGTTACGACTCTTGTGTTTGATTATGTTAAATACTGGGTTGGGCGCACAATTCAGCCATTCTTACATGTATATCAAATTTAGGTGTCCAAAGACCTACTTTCAGGTCAATAAATATAATTTTGATAGCCCCCACGAGGCTGCACTCTAAAACACCAAAATCAACCGTGGTGATGGTGAAGATGAGCTTGCGGTATGCAGAACGGTTAGACAATATATTTATTGATCATCTACAACATGTTTATGGATCGTATGAGGGAGAGAAACATGCTGAGGCAGAGTAAAAGATATACATCAAATCAGAAGTGAAAAAGACTAAGGTAAAGAGCACAGTGAACAAGAAAAGAAAAAGACGGAGAAGATGAACCTAAAAGTAAGGAGGGTTCCATATATTCAGCCTCATCTTCCCAGTCCTCTTCTTGTTTTCCTTGGTTTTATTTACTTTTGATATTTTGTGTATCTTTTTCCTGCTTTTAACATGCAGCTTCTTTTTCTCATTAGGATCTATAGGTGCACTGGCTGTACGTCACCATGCTCACCATACTTGTTTTGAGGGATCATACAAAGAGGCCTTGTGCTTACTGGTTTTCACTCGACAAAACAGCTTCTACAGTTGAGTAAAGCGAACACTGAAGCGGTGAAGCAAGTGTGGTGCAATCAATAACGTTTGGACATGGAAGTTTTCTCAGCGAAGCTAACTGTGTCGCAAGAAGAGTGTCACATGCATTTTAAAGAGCTTGGAGCTAGCATGGGTAGTAGACATTCTTAAGAATGCTTACTGCCACGGTTCATCACTAGCATTGGTTGCATGAAGGTTGCCAAGTGCTTGTAGGAGATGTTTGGTCTCGTGCCTTGGACACTTGATCTCCAGGAAAGTACTTTATTGCGAGGCTGCAAAAAACTGTGGAAGGTAATATCCACTAAGCAGCATGGCTTTTAAGGCGTGGCAAACAATGTCCACTGGGCGGTACTGCCAGACTAAGTTGTCCCTGCTATGCCCAGTTCATAGATTAGGGCAAGCTTCACAACTAGGTTCACGGGATTTAGATGTTGGAATTTCCGCCATGAACTTAATCATAAATTCTTATTTCCTTGCACGGATTTCAACTTCAATATCTTCGCTACCATATTTCTTTCGTTGGTAATAATTACCTGCCTTAGAGATTTACAGCAAAGACTGAAGGTTTTGAAAAGTATCTACCATTCACAATGTGTGTATCAAACACTTGTGAAATGGACGGTTAACATGCGATTTAAATTTAAGCTTTTTTTAAGCAAGTCAAAATTTAGGATTTTGCATGCAAAAACCTGTTACCTTGTATACTGAACTGAATCATCCCTAATCATCCCTCGCCAAGCTTTCTTATCGTCGCAGAAAATTTTCGGTTGCAGCGATCAATGTTTCAATGTTAAACATTATTTGCCGCTCTTCCTGTGAGTGGGTCTTCCTCGGTTACCCGTGATCTGTCCAATCAAAATTAATAGCTACATCCGAAATTACAGCTTGGTTCCCACAAACAAATATTTGTGATAATTATGGTATGTGATCTCTTAATAATATATGTGACAATTACAATTCTGGTTATTAGAGTTATGATTGATTTTTTTATGTTCTTTTATGGATATTTTATCGGTATTTTACCCCGCTACGCGACTACCCACCCTGGTCTCAGTCTTTCCTTCCAATGACAAAAGAGAATTAGCAAGAGGGTAGGCCTTGACTCTGGAGGAGGTAGGCGACTGGCAGGCGGGCAGCAGGCAAGCGGGTAGGTAAGAGACAGGGCAAGGGAAGAACATCCCAACGGTTGGGGCCCACTCACTATACTTAAGCCTTAGAGTTCAAGCCTTAGACTAGAAGCTGTAGTTCAACTCTGAGTCCCAAGAGGTGGTGAAATGAGACGACTTCTAATTAGCTTCCGTTCAACCTCTTTATTCTCTGTCTCTATCTCTGTTGAACAGAAGGCGGGACTCCCCCGTATTTTTTTTTAGTGTGTACTGGAACAGAAAGCTGGAATGACTACACAAGAAGAGAGAACTGGCCTGTGTTGTATGTAGTTTCCCCGCGTCAACGACCATACACAATAACTCTGAGCCCCTGGTCTGTTGTTAACTTGAGGTCTCTCTCTCCTCCATTCTTTTCCATTAATGACATTAGTACACGTATGATAGGGAAATAGAACTGGTAGATCATGAAGAGTTGAGGTTTAATGAAGTTATTTATAAATTTTATTGTAACTATCTTGATATTGAAGATGAAATCCAGCGAAATTGTAATTTCACTGTAAAGAGGATTACAACGATCTTAAAAACTCACTCTTATTAATTGAAGATTATGCAATTTGTAACTCAAATACAATTTTATTTAGAAATAAATTTGATAAGGTTGTTAAAAGTGCAACGTTATGTTATTTTTTTTATTTATTGAATTCAGTAGTGACAAAATCTAATTAGTATTTTTGGCAAATTTTTTCTTCAAGAAACATCACAAGAAGTGTTTTTCATGTTACCTGTATACATTCAATACTAATACTAACACAGCGGCTAACTCGCGGTTGATAACGCGGAAAGGTATCGGCTGGTAATTAGTGGCTGTGCATAGCCGCTAACTTGCGGTTGAGAATGCTGAAAGGTATCGGCTGGTAATTAGTGGCTGTGATAATTATATCATTGGATGTCTTTGTGTATAATGCGAACATGGATGCAATAGGTGGGTATGAAATGCAAGGACAGCTAAGACGTATGGACAGTTGAGGAGGAAGTTGAAGCACTGCCCATTAATAATCCAAACGTGGCAATTATACGGTGCTACAGTAATTTCTTAATATGATTAAGTAAATGTTAAAAAGTAAACAAGTTAACTGATGCATTCAGAAATACAAGGAAGTTATTTTAAATTAAAAAATCATTAATCGTGCCCATTACCAATAGGTATACGTCTTTGGGCATAATAAATACATGATTATAACAGTGACCTGTTTTACCAATAACATAAAACGATTACAACAGTCGCCTGCTTACATATAAATTCGTCTGTGATAGTAAACTGTAGTCAGAGATTTTGAAATACTTTCTATAACCTGAAATACAATGCCAGTGATTAATGTTAAAAGTTACACCTATCCAAAATCAAATCAACTGTAAACCCCAATATCTTCTTCACAAACACTGCCAAATCGAGAATTCAAAGAATGCAGTATTTCAGTTGCCCGTGAAATTTTGTGGCGGTGGTATTTCCAAAAAGTAATGTAGTAAAATCCACGGCCATCATCAAGCCCAACCTCAGAATGAACTGTCGATCAAATCTCCCAGAAACAAACTGCCAAATGCTCCCCAAAAATCCATCACGAGTCTATTATTCTTCCTAAGCAGTTCTTGCACCGCAGTATCAATGGTCGGATAACTCTGATCCGCGAACAATGAAGAGGGTACGAAAAAAAAAATAGCAATGGCCGGTTCGGAACCTATATTACCTTTTAATTCATCAAGGGTTTTATAGAGTCTTCCTTCAACAAATGAACGGAACAAAACAGGATATCAACATGCCAAACAGTGAGTCTAGAGATTTTGAAAAAAAAATGAAATGGATGTGGGAGGGCAGGTAGCAGCATACATTAAAGGGTTCAACCTTTTGTGTTGTTTGCTGTCGTATGAGCTGGGCATGGGGTTGTTGCTGTATGTCATGACTCGTGGGCATGGATTTGCTATTGCATGGGTACATTGCATGCTCTGATTGATGGGCATATGGACATAGTAGGGGACACCATAGTCTGGTAGGGTCTTAAACGCCCTGTTGTTTTACTGTAGATATTTCTTGATGGGGCTTTTCTAAAAAAAAAATTGAAAGGAATGCAAGGTAGTTAGCAGCATATAAATTAGTATGCTAAATATTACATGTAATATGTTATAACATATTATTCTTAATATATTATGTATTAGGAGTAAGTTAACTCGGAAGTAAACAAATTTTCTTTTCAGTTAAAAAAAGGGTTTGAATTTGGTCAGATTTTCAGTACTAGTGTGAGTTTCACATGGATCAAAGTTCCATGCATTTTAGAACCTCACTCTAGAGGTTTTTCCTCATTTTAAACCAACCCTGAAGTAGCTCAAAAAATCAATCAAGATTTTAAATTGGCTGAAAATTTAAAATGAGACTACCAAAAAAACTTGTTAAAAATAACTAGGGAGGAAAGTTTACTCTCTAGTTAGCCCACTCCTCTACATTAAAGGGTGTATGTACCCAACATGCTTCAACCTGCTGTGTTTGTTGTCGGTATGTCCTGGGCATTGGTTTGTTTTTGTATGTCATGACTCATGGGCATGGATTTGCCTATTGCATACCCTGATTGATGGACATAGAAGAGACCATACTTTGGCAGGGCCTTAAACCTTTTAAGGTCAGAGTTATAATTGGTGTATGAGATTTTTTTGATTGTGGGATATAGGATATCCTTTATCTAACTATAAGTTTATAGAGGTTTACATATCCTACCTCTTTTGATTTTGAACTTGTAATATAAAATGTAGTTTCCAGTTACTGTTTTCTTTCTATTGATAATAGTATATAATAATAATCCATTTTTAAGCTTCCTGCCAAGAAACCTCTTTGATTGTGAGATATGGGACCCCTTTTCCCTAACTATTTGATTGGTAAAGTTTACATAGATATACTTATCCTACCCCATTTGGATTTGAACTCGTAATATAAAATGTAGTTATTTGATTGATTCAAAATATTAGATACATACAATTTAAACACATATATATAATTGAAAATAATGAAATAAAGATTAAAAAATATCATTATAATAAAAAATAGCTAAATTAAAATTAAAAAAAATCTTAATATCCAAATTTATCAAATCTTAATATTTTTTAACAATTTCTTCTTTCATAACAATGTTTTTAAACATATATATATAATTTCTTCTTTCATAAAAATGTTTTTAAACAAATATATATATAATTGAAATTAATAAAATGAGATTAAAAAAATAATGAAATAAAGATTAAAAAATATCAATATAATAAAAAATAGCTAAATCAAGATAATAAAAAAATCAATAGAAAAACCATAATATATCAAAATCTTAATATTTTTTTAACAATTTCTTTCATAAAAATGTTTTTAAACGAATATAATTGAAAATAATGAAATCAAGATTAAAAAAAAAGAATATAATAAAAAATAGCTAAATCAAGATTAAAAAAAAAAATCAATAGAAAACCATAATCTCTCCAAATCTTAATATTTTTTAACAATTTCTTTCATAAAAATGTTTTTAGTTACACTATTAACACTCTCACAATGGTAAAGTGTTTTTAATTACACTCTTAAAATTGTCAAAATGAATAATGGAATGTTTTGCAAATTCCAACTCTGTTTGCTATTCAAATTCGAGGTGCTATGAGTTGAAATAATGGAGAAATAGATGGTTGTTAATGATTGTTTCAATCGTATGTTTTCTTTAGACACTCAGTTCCTATTTCATAGGATCTTGTTCAACTGAATGGTCCTATTTAATTGTATGTTTCATTTGCTTGATTGATGAATTGAATAGCCAGTTAGTGGCTGCCTCCAGGTGAAGCTTCATCACATGTGAGTGCAGATTCGTTCCACTCATCTTTCATATTTCATCTTGGTATCAGAGTGAAGGAGAGACCCTTGTTCAGAGCAGCTGCGTGGAAGCATTATGGAAAGTGAGGCTCACTACGTGGACACTGCGTTAAGGAGATGCCAGTGTGTGCCGAGGAGAAAGGGTCGAGCAACGTCGATTGGAGGGCAGCCCGAGCAGAAGAGGAGGCTCGACCTGGAAGACTGCGGACAAGCCTACGTGAAAAATTGCGTGGAAAGGACAGAGGAGTTGTGCTGAGTTAAGCCAGAGTTAAGCCAGCACATGGAAAGTGCTGAGTGTGGAGGAGCTCGTTGTGGAGGAGCCAATGGATCAAATCACACCAATTGAGAGCCAAGGAGGTAGTGCTGAAGGTGCGATCTGTACAACGAGATAGTGGAGAAGGTCGTGAGGAGTCCGGCTGTTGCAGAGAGGTCCGTGAGAATTGTTTGTACTTCTGAAACAATTTGTACTCAGCAGATTGTGACAATCCGCTGTTGAGATGGCAAATCCTTTGGCAGATACCTACCTCAACGAAAACAACAAATTGGATGGCTCCAACTACACGAATTGGAAATTCAAGATGTAGACCTTGATGGAAGGTTTCAGTGTCTGGACAATCGCGAAGGAAGACGAGGATAAACCCGATGCAACTGCAGGCGCAACAACGACATCAATCACAGACTGGGACAAGCGAGAGAAGAAGGCAAAGGTACTTTTACGAATGTCTGTTAAAGATAGTTTGATTCCTCATATCCGTGATTGTCAAACCTCTAAAGCAACATGGACAACTCTTAAGGATTTGTATGAAACCAAGAACACAAACAAAATTCTCTCTTTGAAAAGTAAATTGTTGAGTGTCAATATGGAGTCAAACGAGTCAGTCTGTACTTTCATTTCAAGAATCAAAGATTTGAAAGATAAGTTGGGTGACATTGGTGAAAAGGTCCCCAAAATTGATCTCATCACACTCACCTTAAATGGTATGCTAGAAGAATACCAAATGTTTATTATAGGGATCGCAGCAAGAGCCACTGCTCCCACTTTTGAAGAGCTCACTGGCATATTAATTCAGGAAGAGGAGAGGCACAGTAATTTGAAGCCTCATAACCAGGATTTATCACTCTAGTCGAAGAAGAAGTTCTTGAAGAACAAGTAGGGAGAGGGAAGCAGAGGAGGAAGAGGTTCCTTTCAGAGGAAACCAATGCCCATGACATTCCAAGGTACGTCATCCAATAGAAATGAATCAAAATGTTTCTATTGTGGTAGAAGTGGACATATTGCCAGAGACTGTTACAAGAGGAAAAATGATGAGAACAGGCAGAAACAAAGAAAACATTCAAGTCACTATGCAGGAGATAACCTGAAATCGGATTTGAAAAATCTTAAATTGTTTGTCTCCGATGCCGCATTGTCTTTCAAGATTGATGATGTGAATGCCTGGTATGTGGATTCTGGTGTATCAATCCACATGACTTGTAATAAGGATTGGTACCAGACCTTCAAGGAAACAAGTAATGGCGCCAATATATACCTTGGAGACGATCATGCATACTAGATCAAAGGACATGGAGACATCCTAGTGACATTGCCAAATGGTAGTGTCAGGCTCATAGAGAATGTGGTATATGTACCTGGGATCAAGAAGAAAATTATCTTTGTATCCACAATCACAGATTAGAACCTGAAAATCGAATTCTTCAAATCACATTGTATAGTAAAAGACTTACTAGACCACTGCAAACATGTTGTTTCTAGGATAAGAGTTGGAGGATTGTACAAATTGGATGTCGTCAACAAAAACCATCATGTATTGACTTCTACAACAATGTTGATAGAGATTCTTTGGCATCAGAGGTATGGCCATATTAATTTTCATGATTTGTCTTTATTACAGAAAAAGTGTATGGTTGAAGGTCTTCCCATGATAAAGAATGAACATATTGATTGTGAAGGCTGTGCATTAGGGAAAATGCACAGAGATGAGTTTCCCTCTAACCTTGATAGGAAGAAGAGAGACATACTAGAGCTTGTGCACACTGATGTTTGTGGGTCAATGCAGACACAATCATTAGGTGGTGCATATTATTTTCTGTTTTTCATTGATGACTGCACGAGGTACACATGGGTGTACTTCCTAAGAAAGAAAAACGATGTTTTTGAATACTTAAAGGAATTCAAGAACATGGCAGAGAAGTAGACTGGAAAATTGATCAAAATTCTCCGTTCAGATCAAGGGGGCAAATACAAGTTGGGAAACTTCATCAAATACTGCAAGGATCATGGAATAGTACAATAGTTCATAGTACCCCACACTCCGCAACAGAATGGCGTTGCAGAACGGAAAAATAGAACCCTAGTGGAGTGTGCACACATCATGATCAAATGTAAGAAGCTGTCAAATGGTTTTTGGGCTGAGGCCATTAGCATTGATGTGTATTTAAAGAATCAAAGTCCAATGAGGTATTTAAGTTTTATGACCCCTTTCGAAGCCTTGTATGGATCTAAACCAACAGTCCATCACTTAAGGGTGTTTGGTAGCAAAGCCTTTGCACACATTCCAAAAGAAGACAGAAGAAAATTGGATGCTAAGGCCATTAAATGCATATTTTTTGGGTATCGTTCAAAATTTAAGGCATATAAATTGTTTGATCCATCTACTCACAAAGTGTTTGCGAGTAGAGATGTAGTATTCCATGAACAAGATGTAGAAACCAACAAGGAGAACAATTATGACAGATGGCATGATTTACTTGATGATGAAGATGTCAAAGAAGAAGCCAGAGAAAAGCAACAACAACAGTGTCAACAATAGCGCCAACAATTGCAACAACTACTGGAAAAGAAATCCAATGATATGGATACCTCAAGAAGCGATAATTCACCCAGAGAACAAGATGGATTTTCACACAGTCAGGATGAGGAAGAAGACACTGGATTAAGGAGATCCACAAGACAACCATGCCTACCTGACAGGTATAAAGACTATGCCTTAATGAGTAGTGTACTTAATATCATAGAACCAATGAATTTTAAAAAAGCATATGAATCTAAAGAATGGAGGAAAGCAATGGAAGAATAGTATGAATCAATCATGAGAAACAATACGTGGGAATTAACTGAATTGCCTGAAGGAAAACAACCCATAGGATGTAAATGGATTTACAAACCTAAGTTCAAAGCAGATGGTAGCATAGATAAGTACAAATCCAGATTGGTGGAAAAAGGGTACTCACAACAAAAGGGCATTGATTATGCAGAAACATTTTCACCTGTAGCTAATTTAAACACCATTAGACTATTAATTGCACTAGCTACAAAGTACCATTGGAAACTCCACCAACTTGATGTAAAATCTGCTTTTTTGAATGGTGAGTTGAAGGAGGAGGTTTACCTTACTCAGCCTGAAGGGTTTGTTAAATAGGGGCAGGAACATTTAGTTTGTAAACTAAAGAAATCCTTGTATGGGTTGAAGCAGGCACCCAGGTCATGGTATGAAAAGATAGACTCTTTCTTTCTTCAACAAGGTTTTATGAGGAGCAAGGGTGATCCAAATCTCTATACCAAATTTGATGAAAAGGGGCATGTTTTATTGATTTCCTTGTATGTTGATGATCTCATTATTACAGGGAATTCTGAAAAATTGAATGATGGCATTAAGGCGTAGATGTCACAAGTTTTTGAAATGAAGGATATCGGTGAATTACACTATTGCCTTGGTCTTGAAGTTTGGAGAAATGATGGCCAAACTTTTGTTACTCGAGGAAAATATGTCAGAGAATTGCTCAGAAAGTTTAGAATGGATCGGTGTAAAGATGTGTATATTCCAATGCAACAAAATCTGAAACTTCATCTTGATGATGGTTCAAATGAGGTTGATGGTACTTTATACAAACAATTGGTTGGTAGCTTGAATTATCTGACTACAACTAGACCTGGCATAACATACTCTGTTAGTGTGTTGAGTCAATTTATGGCCAGGCCTCTAGACAGTCATTGGAAAGCAACTAAAGCAGTGCTCAGGTATCTTAAAGGTACAATTGATTTTGGTATTAAGTATATTGATTTATTTGATGTGCAACTGACATGATTTTCATATTCAGATTGGGCTAGTAATCCATATGACAGATGATCGACTACAGGCTATGCTTTCAGCATTGGATTTGGAATCATTTCTTGGAGCAGTAAACAACAGGCTATTGTGTCTTTGTCTTCCACTCAGGGTGAATATAAGGCTTTGTGCGCAACAACTTGTGACGTTGTTTGGTTGAGGAGGATTCTTCAAGACATTGGAGAATAGCAGAAGAGAACTACAATGATCAAATCAGACAGCCAGAGCTCAATCAAGCTGGAAAACAATCTTGTTTATCATGCTAGGACAAAGCATGTTGAAGTCCAATTCCATTTTGTCAGAGAGAAGATACAGTCAGATGACATTTCATTAATGTATTGTAATACTTGTGAAAATGTTGCTGACATTTTCACAAAGCCCCTTGGCAAGATAAAATTTGAGTTGTTTACGAATATGATAGGCGTGTTTGCTAATAATTTCTCCATTAAGGGGGCGAGTTGAATCAATGGAGAAATAGATGGTTGTTAATGATTGTTTCAACCGTATGTTTTCTTTAGACATTCAGTTCCTATTTCATAGGATCTTGTTCAACTGAATGGTCCTATTTAATTGTATGTTTCATTTTCTTGATTGATGAATTGAATAGCCAGTTAGTGGCTGCCTCCAGGTGAAGCCTCATCACCTGTGAGTGCAGATTCATTCCACTCATCTTTCATATTTAATCTCTATGTGCCTTAATCCGCATACTATAACTTATAATTTATAATTGCAAAACAAAAGATGTTTTAACAACCATTTAGATGGTTTTATTTATTTTAAAATTTAAGTATCCATTACTTAAATTTCCAACCGCAAAAATGTTGAATGTGTATCACAAATAACATGAGACAAGCATGTTCTTAACTATCCAAAGCTACATTTGGATGGACAAATATTCATATATAATTCCCTTAAGTAGGGAGTAGTTTATCAATTTTTTAGAAGCTTCATTTTGGACGCTTTATAGAGAGTGCATTCAATTTTAACTTTATAAACAATTGAATTATTACATTGCAAGGTTGTTTCTCCATGTAATCGATCTTTTGATGCGACTTTTCAGTTGTCCCCATCATCTAGATTCGTTAGATGATCATTTGCTTGTTTTGAAACGTTCATTGTAGATAGCTATTATTTCCTAGAGTTGGATGTCTTTAGATAGGACGTTTGTTGTGCCTTATTCTTCGATTTTGTTAGATGACCAACGAAGGATTGTACATTGTTCAATTTTCTTATAGTATGTGCCTTGTTGTTTCTCGTTTTTTCTAATGTTGCAGTTTCGAAGGGTTGAAGTTATGAAAGTTGTATAAGCCCTTAGAATCTTGTAGTCACGACTTAAATTGGCTCAGGGAAGCCCTTGAGTTGGTTTGGCACTTTGCAATTGGGTTCACAAAATACATTGCGGATGTGCAACTTTAAGAGGCAATTACTTGAATTTCTTCAATGTCTTTCAAAACACTCATACTGATCCAGGTGGATATTGGTGGCCACCCACCTATTCCAACTAGCCCCTCTTGACAGTTTTTAGTTCAACACGTTCTTCTGTACTTCTTTGTAATTGTGGGTTCTACACTTCTGAGGCTGTCTGAATCCCTATACATCTTCTAGGTGGATACCGGTGGCCTCCCACCTAATCCAACTGGCTTATTTTGTATGTTTTCATGTCATCACATCTTGTTGTACTTCTAGGGCCATTTTGGGGCCTTAAAAATTGTTTTTTTGGCTCGCTATAGTCAAATTGTAGATGGAGTCAGAGTTTGATGACGTAATCTATATTTATACAAAAGACCTTTCCAATGCGTTATCGCGCCCCTAAAACGAAGGTCATATGAAAAAGTTACTACCCCGAGAAGTTGAGGTACCAACTTACCCATAGGGGCCCACATAACTTTTGGTGTTTCATCTCCTAGGGTTAGGTTTTTGGATGTCTAGGGTTTTGACATTCACGAGTAATATCAAATTAAAGGTCTCTGGAGCCTCATTGCAATCATTCTTCTCAGAAGGATGCACGTAAAAACCACATCTATTCTCAAAGATAACTACCACCATTCAAGCAAGTGTTTCAGTTCAAAAGTTTTACAGTTTCAACCTATTTCATTTATTCAATAGAAGATATTGTTCATTGGATATCTGTTTTGTTCTTTATATCTCTGTGTTTATTGTATTCAATATGTTAATTAGTTTGTCCTGCTCCTAAATCCATATTAGTGGTATCAGAGCAGTCTGCTCTTCATTTTTTTTTCTTCGTGCATGTCCTCAACAAGGTTTGGGTACAAGAAGTTGGGACTCGAACCAATTGAGTTGTTGCAATATTGGTTACGCCGAGACCGACAACAACCCATGGGGGACGAAAATAAATACGATGGAGCAGGAGATCCTTTTAAAATGTTGCTTGAGGAAGTCCTCGCGCGAAAAATGAACGAAATGATGGACAACTTTGCGTTGATCCTTCGACGACTTCGCACAGGAGAAGCATTTTCATCAAGTGGCCATGCAACTCTCTTCAAGGTACAGGTAAATTGTGATATTCCATTATTTGAAGGACTGATAGATGCGAATGTTGTAGATAAATGGTTGAATCTGATCGAGGGGTATTTTTCAATCAACAATTTTTCTGATAGAGAAAAGATTACTTTTTCACTCCTCAAGGTCGTCTCTCATGTTAAGGATTGGTGGGATACTTACTTTGAGCAAAGGGTCATACATGAATTTTCAATATTTGTGGTTTCCCCTACATGGGATTCCTTCAAGGATGTCATTAAAGAACAATACTACCCCGTTGGAAGCTACGAGAACTAGTACACCGAATGGACCACCCTGCGTCAAGAAAGGTACCAGACCGTACCATATTTCACCAATATTTTACATAACCCGCACACCAAATTGGGAATCAAAGACTCCGAGTGACATCTGGTGCTCAAATACCACGGTTTTTTGCATAGATACATTCAAACAAAAATGGAGTTTTTGGACATCGCCTCATTGAGTACGACTTATAGATATGTTGTCATGATCAAGCATAAATTTAAGCAGAAGAGGCAAAAGTTTGGATTTGCAAACCCCTCACAGCGGAAGCAAGGCAAAGGCGGCCTCAACCCGCATGAAAAGGGACAGAGAAAAGATGGTCACTCTCAAGACAACCAGTCCAAGCTGCAACACAAGAAGGGCAATGAAAAGATGAAAAATGACATAGAAAAATGGTGCGAATACCATAAAATCCCTTGGCACAATACGGAAGAATGTTGCTCCAAGTAGTGACTTGTGGCCGAGCTGAAGGCGTCTGAGTCTGAGGCCAATTCTGACTCTGAATCAAATCCAAAAGGAGGGAAACGAATTATCGATGTTGAACCTAGTTCCACTGTCGCTACCACCAAATTCCAGCCAAGCGAACTAGAAGAACCAAAGGAAGGGGAACATATTTTTCACTCATATATGTGGGTAAAGGGGGCTCCTCTTCATTTCATTGTCGATAGTGGCAGTTAAAAGAACCCAACCTCAGCAAAGGTTGTCAAGCGATTGGACCTGCTGATGACACTACACCCACAACCCTACACCATCGGTTCGATTCGCCAAGGAAGAGTTCTTTGTGTCAGCCAACAATGTTGTCTGCCCTACGGTATCAAGCCTTTCAAAGATGAGGTATTGTGTTATATTGATCCCCTTGAAGTTTGTGATTTTCTTTTAGGACAACCATATTTGTGGAAGCGCCATGATGTGTATGAGTCTAGACCCTACAGTGTTATTATTACTTTGGGTAGAGAATTGTACATGATACCATAGGTAGCGTCGCCTACCATCATTTCTTTAATCACTGCTAAGCAATGCAGTAAGACCATTTTACAGATCGGGAAGTTCGTCTTCTTTGTGATCCGTGGTCACAGTAAGCAGAAGGTCTCCACCACATCCATGGCCTCTACACAAAACCTTTGTTTGCAACAGAAGCAAGTGGACGGGATCGTGGAAGAGTACATAGACATCTTCTCCTCACCCACCAGGGTACCGATGCACTGCCAAGTCAAGCATCCAATTGATCTGACCCTAGTACACCTCTGCCTAATGGACTAGTCTATCGTCTCTCACTGATGGAAAATGACGAAATCAAGCATCAGATCCAAGAGTTTTTTCAAAAGGTGCACATCAGACCCAACTCCTCCCCTTGCGGAAGCCCGATTGTACTTGTGCAGAAGAAGGACAGGACCTGAAAACTCTACATTGATTACAGAGCATTAAACAAAGTCACCATCAAGAACCAGTACCCAATTATCAGGATTGATGACCTTCTTGACCAACTCAAGGGGGTAAAGTTCTTCAACAAGATTGACCTAAAGTCCGGTTACCACCAGGTTCCTATCGAATCAACTGATGTATGAAAGACAACTTTCAAATCTAAAGAAGGTCTCTTCGAATGGTTGGTCATGCCCTTTGGCTTAACAAATGCACCAGTCACTTTCATGAGGTTAATGGATGATGTATTGAGACCATTCACCAACTCTTTTGTGGTGGTATATTTGGATGACATCCTCATATTTAGCAGAACTTGGGAGGGGCACATGCAACATATTTAGCAGGTTTTGAGTACTTTGTGGTAGCACAAGCTATATAACAACTTGAAAAAATGCTTCTTTGGCATGAACATGGTCCAATACTTGGGCTACATTGTTGGTGAGCATGGAGTACATGTTGATCTAGTTAAGATCCAAGTGATCCGTGACTGGCCAGCCCCAACCACTCTAACCAAGCTTCAGAGCTTCTTGGGACTGACCAACTTCTACCGACGGTTCGTGTTGGGATTCTCCCATATTGCATGGGCCCTCAACCAAGTGATCAAGGGCGGTGGTAGGGAAACTTTTGTGTGGGGGAAGGAACAACAACAAGCATTCGATGATCTGAAGCATCGCTTGTTCTCAACTCCATTACTCTCTTTGCCCGATCTCCAACAACCGTTTGATATTGAGACCGATGCATCTAACTATGTTGTAGGCACAGTTCTCACTCAGCATGGTCATCTGATGGCATACCATAGTGAGACACTCTTAGATATTGTCCGAAAATACCCCACCTATGACAAGGAAATGTATTCCATTGTACAAGCTTGTCGTCAATGGAAACATTACATTCTGGGAAAGGAGACGATCATCCACACTAATCACAAGCCTTTGTAGTTCATACAAACACGGGGGAAATTGCAGAACGATCGCCATCAGAAGTGGTCCACCTACCTGCAATAGTTCCATCTCAACATCAAGTATAAGAAAAGGATTTCAAATCATGTCGTTGATTGCCTCAATCGACCTCTCGCGAATGCACTCACCATTGTGCTCCATTCCTATGGACATGAGGCATATGAGTGGCCCCAACTCTATCAGCAAGATCCAGACTTCACCACCACTTATCAACTCTTGGGTACAGGTGCAACTGTCACTGATTTTCACATTCAAGATGAACTGTTATTCCATCTGGGTCATCTATGTGTTCTTGCAAGGGAGCGTGCAAAGATGATTTAGGAAGCCTACTGCAGTCGGATGACAAGACATTTTGGCATGGAGAAAACTGTGGCCATTCTACAGAAACATTTTTATTGGCCAAAACTTTGACATGACGTCAACAAATATATCAGATCTTGCACTGCCTGTGCCATTGCCAAGCTAGCCATCAAGAAGCAAGGATTATACACCCCCCTTCCTACTCTCGAGAAGCCTTGGGAATCCATGTCAATGGATTACATGTCTGGCCTTCCGTCCACCAAGCAAGGCAATGATTGTGTATTTGTGGTCGTTGATCGGTTTTCGAAGATGGCCATCCTCACAACCTGCAAGAAGAATATCACATGGAAGATTTTGCCAAGCTCTTTTTCGAACGAGTGTGGATCCATTTTGGGATACCAAAGACCATCATCTCCGACCGGGACAATAGGTTCCTCAACACATTCTGGTCGATTATCTGGTCATTGTTAGACACCAAGCTCACTAAATCCACTGCTTTCCACCCCCAAACAGACGATCAAACAGTGGTTGTCAATCGGATGATTGTGCACATCCTGTGCATGTACAATTCTAAGCATCCACATACATGGGATGAGAGTCTCCTCTATGTTCAACACAGTTACAACAAGGCTCTCCATAGCTCCACCGACCATTTCCCATTTCAGGGGGGGATGAGATTCCAACCCTTAGGTCCCATTGATGTTGAACTACCTCTTGCCACCACACGGACAGACTCTTCTCATGTTTAGTCCGAGACTGACAAAGCCACCAGATTCATTGAGCGGATTCAGCACATCTGCCAACAGGTCCATGATATTTTGCAAAAACCCAATGCTAAGTACAAGCAACACCATGATCAACACAGGGTACCGCACTAGTTTCAGGTTGGAGATAAAGTCTGGTTACATTTGCAGAAGGAGCGTCTTATAGGGACCCATCAGAAGCTCCACCCACTTCACTATGGGTCTTACATTACCACCAATGCTATGAGTAGCAATGATTTTCAGCTCAACACTCCGCCCTTTTTTAGCTTGCACCTCGTGTTCAATGTGGACCTCCTTCGGCCATATTTTCCACCATTATTGGACGACTCAAAGATCACATAATAGTTGACACCAACAAATATCAACCCTGGCTGCATGGAACAAGCATCCACTGATAAGATAGTGGACATACAGGTCAAGGGCACTCGCCAGTAGAGGATCCATCTTTATCGGGTTGTCAAGGCAGGGAAATTCGTATACCAAGGAAAATGGCTCACCTAGGGCCAAATTCAGCAGAAGTTTCCTCACTTGATGGGGGAACTCAACACAATGGAGACCATTACTTCCTAAGGGGGGAGGACTGATCCAGGTGGATATTGGTGGCCACCCACCTATTCCAACTGACTCCTCTTTACAGTTTTTAGTTCAACACGTTCTTCTGTACTTATTTGTAATTGTGGGTTCTACACTTCCGGGTCTTTCTGAAGCCCTACACATATTCCAAGTGGATACTGGTGGCCTCCCACCTAATCCAATTGGCTTATTTTGTATGTTTTCATGTCATCACATCTTGTTGTACTTCCAGGGTTGTTTTGGGGCCCTAAACATTGTTTTTTTGGCTCGCCACAATCAAACTACAGACAGAGTTAAAGTTTGACAACTTAATGTGTGGTTCTATAAAATACCTTTCCAACGGGCTATCATGTGCCTAAAACGGAGGTCATATGCAAAAGTTATAACCCCAGGAAGTTGAGGTACAAACTTACCCATAGGGGCCCACATAACTTTTGGTGTTTCATCTCCTAGGGTTAGGTTTTTTTATGTCTAGGGTTTTGACATTCATGACTAATATCAAAAAGGCCTCTAGAGCCTCATTGTAATAATTATGCTCAGACGGATGCACGTAGCAACCACATCTATTCTCAGAGATAGCTACCACCATTTGAACAAGTGTCTCAGTTCTGCAGTTTTACAGTTTCAGCCTATTTCATTTATTCAATAGAAGATATTGTTCACTGGATATCTGTGTTGTTCTTCATATCTCTATATTTATTGTATTCAGTTTTTTAATCAGTTCATTCTTCTCCTAAATCCAGATCACATACTCCCTCGATGCAAGTTAAAAGTATCTTGTGCAAGAAGCTACCATTGTCTCTATTTACAGAAAGCGTGGGTGGAGTAGACAGGCCGTAGTGAAGGTGCCTAGCCAAACTCTAGTGCCCTTGCATGCAAAGTCCCTTATCTCCATCGCAAATTTCTGCCACTGTCGTTGCCTCATGCTCCTGTAATGCCTACCCCTATTCTTCGAATTCAGTAGTGTGGCTCCTATCCCTTGACGGACATTCAACTCTCATTTGAGAGAAATGCCTGCTTCTTTCTTGATCTCGTCATCAAATCTTCCATGGGCATTCGAGGCATCCATTCCATGTGGGCTGTGTCCTTGAGAACATCGTACAAAATCATGTTTTTTGAATTGTTTTCATCTAATAAGAGTTTCATCCAAACAACAAATAAGCAAGGGCTCATAGACAAAGTAACAAAATTTTGGAGTCACGAGTGGATCAGAATATTCTTCCAATGGAAATATTCATGTTGAGTAACAAAGACGGAGAGCGAGGGACATGAGGAGTTAACAACGGGCATTAGGTTTTTCGTCTACCTTTCCCATTTGTTGTTATCGACCAAGTCGATCACAAGTTGTGGTATGGATCAAGTTTTCTTCTTCGGGGCCCCAATTCCTATTCTGTCAAACCCCCCAATTTCTTGTCTTGAAGGATGAGGATTCAAAGTCGTCGAGGAAATGGCTCCAGATTCAGTCCAAGACACTATTTTTGTGTACTCAACTTCTTGTTGAGGAGAAGGAAGAAGAAGAAATACGTTGGGGCAGGGGCAACGCCTCAACATGGTGCATACAATGACGATGTTGGTCATGATGAAGGCCCGCTTGGTGGGGGAAATGTGTGGCCACACCCTCATGAAGAAGAAAAGAAACTCCCTCACAATGCAGTTCTGGCATATTCTGAAGCGTATCATGGCCATGAAGAAGTCCACGGGGAATATTGTGAAGGCCTTGGTCTTTGCCCTCATGAAGGCCAACTATACCACGAGGAAAGCATCAAGCACATTGTTAGGGAGAACATGGACTTTACCAAGATCAAGGTCAGGGCTAGGTAGGACAACATCGTTGACATCAAGCATCGATGGGGGAGAGAGTTGATGGATAGATCGACCCAAGTGCCAATGGGCACAATATTTCAAACCCCCGATGAAGAATTGGCCCAAAATTGTCAATGAGTTAGTTTGAGAAATGCAAGAACATTTTCATCGGTGATTGATGAATTTTCCTAGCCATCAAAGGGAAGGTCTACACCATTGGTGTCCTTGAATTTATTTGGCATCGTTGATGTCAAACTACGTCCATCGGTGATTGATAAAGAAGGCCCATCTATGTTTTCCTTAATTGTTCATTGGCGATTTGAACCGATTCTCCCATCGACACACCATCAATTTTATCATTGGCGATTTTGGTCGATTCCCCAACTAGGATTTTGAAATTGTGTCCATTGACACTTCGACAGATTTGTCCATCGACCCTTTAATCAACCCATTGGTCTTCGAACCTTTCTAATTATGTTCATCAGTGTTTGAATCTATGTTCGTCGGCGGTTTGGACCGATTCGCCCATCTATGTTTAGTGTTTTTGTTATATTTTTGTATTGATCCTATTGGATGGTTCAATTTTGTTTGATCAAATAGATTAAAATGTATATAACATCATATTTCAGATGTCCTCTCTCCTACCTTGATTGCGAACACTCATTGTTGGCATAGTATGATAGAGCATTAAAAAAATCTACATTTGTTTCAGTTATTTTGTTATTTTTTCCAACAGAAAAGGGACAAAATATTGAGCTTTTAGCTTACTCTATTGTTATCTCATCACTACATGGTTGAACCCAAGAGTGATTTGATTTTGTTATCTATGTTTTGGTTGAACCCAACAATGTTGTGATTTCATGTCATAGTTTGACAATGACTGTAAAATATGAAATCAAGAAATGAAGTAAAGTCATTGTGGAGTTGAGATCCATGTATTTGTCACGGAACAAAGGCTTCTCCTCCTTCGCCTATACCTCCACCAAATCCAAGTCCACGATGATGCTTTATCCTAATTCCGCCCCCAAAGCCTCACCCCACACCTCTGCCACCTGTAATCCCTCCATTGTTGCATAATTCAAGTTTGGAAATATGTTATTGTTCAACATTAATAGTGGTTCTTGTGCCACTACCCACTTCTCCCACTACAAATATCACATGGAAACCCACTATGAAAAACACAAATTTGAAATCAATGTCTATCAACTTTAACATAAATTGTATAATTAACTTTAAATATTCCTTCACTCCAATCCCCTGTAGACTCTACGTACTTTCAAAGAGGTGAAAGGAAGGTGAGCAATATCATATATGTGCACACCCAAAGCAATTGTATGAATCATGATGATTATGCATGATTCAACATGAGCTCCACTACTACCTTTACCTTTTCCTGAGCTAACTGTCCCAAAGACAAATCCATGACTATTTTGCTTTGCATTAAATTTTACCAACTATAAGGCTGAGTAACCCCACACACAAATCCATGGGATTTTTTGAACTCACCATGGAATCCATGTATGTATCCTAAAGTCTTCTCTCAACACCAAGCCAATCGAAACATTTTAAATCAACTTATGATACACGGTAAAGGGAAAAATTCGATGATATAAAGAAGGGGCGGATAATGGACTCCATTTTTGATATTGAAAGGTCTCCCATGACACCCATCGAGTGTGCAAACTCTTTGCATAGATTTGGGGATGGGTCGGGCAAGAGAACACCAAAGGGCATATGATCGGTTGGGTGAACGAAGATGTGTGCGTGTGAGTAGGGACACCTTGGGTGCACGATGTTAATGTGTGACACCAAGGGGGCACACACCTTACTTGATTTAGAACTATTGAATAAGACTTGGGTTGTGTTTGAGCAAAGGCAGAGAAACTTGGGAGCATGCCCAAGGAGTGGACATGTCTTCCCTCAACAACATGGGTGCACCAGAGAGGTTGGATGACCCCATCGACACACCCATGAGGAGTCACAACGACCGGAATGAGAGAGAACACACAAGAAAAGTGGTGCAGTGGTCTAAGAGACATGGCATGTGTGCGAGCTTGTTTGGGCACACCTAGTCCACGAAAGTGTGCGATGATTCGTTTGAGTGTGGGTTCATGAAGGGACACAACACACCTAAAATACATGATGTTTCACACAACTGACCCTTGGAGTCCCTATAAGAGCACAAGGGTGCACAACCAAAGAAGACAATAAGAATATTGGCACGAGATTTGGAGAACAAGTATGAAGCAAATTCTGAGGCAAGGCAACATTGAGGTAGAACTGCCAAGATGGAAGACAAATAGCCAAAGTTGGGACGCTCTAACAGATTTTGGGGAAGTCTGGAAATGTAGGTTTGTTGGAGGCATGTGTGACGCAGGACCAAAATGTGTATTAGCTTGGTGAAAGTATGTAGAAATGAAGGGACAACAAGTTTGCAGTTGTGGGCACTTATGAGGTGTACCGCAGGAGGCTACGGAGATGGTTGCGACAAAAAGTCTTGGTGTGACGAATCTATGTATGAGTGTCTTGGTGAGGTGAGGCGAGTCGTGTGACTATACCCAAGTTGTAAACCGAGCTGATAGTGTTCATATTGTAATTGTTTCGCAATAACAGAGACTTAGCCGAGTGTTAGGCATAGTTTGTGACACCCAGACTATTTATGTCTATGTCTTTATTTGTTCCATAGTTGTTCTCTTGGTTTCTCGTGTTCATGGATGTATGCTTATATATGACTAAGTGATAAACTGTTAACATATGTTTAAATATACAAGATTTTCGCTAGAGTAGGAGTGTGACTCGCTAATAGCCTATAACGGAGTATGGGCATGCTCTGAGTGAAGAGGCATAGTTTGGATGAAGTATTCTTGGTGTGCCAAGGAACCAAGTAATAATCGTCATGGTGTTGCATGCCTTTCGAAGGTGAATGATCGCAAGATCTAAAAAAATGTCCTATTGGGTCGTGACAAGTGGTATCATAGCTCTTCTTCACTACTACAGTGAAAACAATTGTGGTGGGGTGCACTTGTTGATAACACAACCTGAGCGCAAACTTGATGGTTTGTGTCAAAAGTG
>SNQJ01S0023467.1:161323-181026 GCA_010110895.2 Picea sitchensis | reverse complement strand
AGGAGTGTGACTCGCCAATAGCCTATAACGGAGTATGGGCATGCTCTGAGTGAAGAGGCATAGTTTGGATGAAGTATTCCTGGTGTGCCAAGGAACCAAGTAATAATCGTCATGGTGTTGCATGCCTTTCGAAGGTGAATGATTGCAAGATCTAAAAAAATGTCCTATTGGGTCGTGACAAGTGGTATCATAGCTCTTCTTCACTACTACAGTGAAAACAATTGTGGTGGGGTGCACTTGTTGATAACACAACCTGAGCGCAAACTTGATGGTTTGTGTCAAAAGTGAGGGGCCAAGTTGCGAACGAAGCTATGAATTGTGAACAAACGGGGCGCACCCCTTGAACAATGAAGCACCGATTTTTGAGGGTGAACCGAGCACTTGGGCAAGGCAAACACACACATGACTGTTGCAGAACTTGTCGCTAACCCGAATGTAGTGTTGAACCCAGAGGCAGTTGGGTGCATACCTTGGTGAATGGTTCGACAAGGTGAGTTGTTCTATCATAGGTGGTTTGAGCACAATCCTATGTGCATATGTAGACCAGGGGAAAATTTCGTGATGGTGAACTGATCACTTGGATGTGTAGATAACCGCAGGACTCATTGTAGACTTGGGACAATGTAGAGGGGTTGCAAAGAACTCTTGAGAAGGCTAAGTGATGTGGGTCAAGCAATGAAATGAATGGTGCAGGTGATGAAGCTTGGAAGATCAAAAGACATCGTGTATCTCAACGATTCGAGAAATTCCAAGAGGCTTTAGAGATGATGGACGAATTTGACACATAGATAGAGTCTAATATCATGAGATTGAAGGCATTGATGAGGGGGACTAAGAATTTGATGCCAGTTGCATTGGGAGCAATAAGAGATGAGAGCACCCAACATGAAGGCAACACAACAACAAATAATCATCCCAAACCACTTGTTAGGAGAGGTGGATTGATTAAGTGTTACCTCTGTTCGCAAAACTATTTTATGAGGAATTGTCCACTGAAAGGAAGGCTGGATAGTTTGGTTGAGGAGGATACTTGACTCACACCTACAATGGAGGAGTTAAAACAATTTTCAAAGATGGTTGAACTACAAAAGTCATGGAAAGTCGAAAGAAGAGATAAACGAAGTCATGGAAACGTTGGTGGAACGCATGCAGGAGTTTAAGACAAGAGGTCAAGGACAATTTTCACAAAGTGAAGTAGTTGAAGGAATCTGCTTTATGGACACAACAATAAATGGGCTAAATATGGAAGCTTTGGTTGACACTGAGGTAACCCACAATTTCGTGAGCGAACGAGCCATGAAGTCTCTTCATCACAAACCTGAGAAATACACTAGAACTTGTAAAGTGTTGAAGTCAGTTGTGATGCTGGTGACAGGGATTGTTTGTTCAACACCATTGAGAGTTGGGGAGTGTTGAACCAAAAATATGCTTTGGGCTCAACATGGTGTTTAATACCTTCATTCCCCAACAAGTTTGGCTGAGGGTTTCTCCTAGCAACCCTTTGTGCTATGGTTCCAGTCGAAGACAATGGCGGGGTTCATAGTTACTATGGCCTATTCCCTTGAAAGAGTATCAATCGACTTCCTTCAGAGGGTTTTTATCTATGTATTTAAATACTTATCAAGCATTAGAGAGTATCAGGTAACAAGGTCAACTCAGTTGGCAACAGTCCAGGTCAGTTCAGGGTTGTTGCATTCGGTTGGGTCAATGTTTCCAGGATCAGTTGAGGGATAGTAAATTCAAATTGATATCAAAGTCATGGTTTTCCCTACCCTACCATCTCATGTTGGGAAACATTATAACAACCACAATCATCACTATGCCCACCAACATCTTAAACGGTACCCAAATGAGACCATCTTGAACTTGCTAAGCTTGTTATGGGACCATATTTTTTCCCCCTCAGGGGAGGCCTTCCCGGGGTAATTTTTGAGTTCTGAAACCCTCCCACATCTTAATGCCTCATATCAAGGTTTATCAGTTCTAATTTGATGAGCTAATCACATAGTTTGTGGAAATTTTATCGTTGGCCCCTTTCGCCTGTCACTAGGCGGGTCCCATGGGGATGGGGTACTTTCGCAAAGAATAAAATGAAATTTGGTCACATTTTGGAAAATAAAACACTGCCATATTGTAGGGATCAAGACAAGCTTTCCAACAAGTTATCATGAGCCTGATTCCAAGTTTGTATGACCCCCTACGGAGGACGCAAAGTTCACGTCACCTGAATGGCTAAAACTAGTAGTTGTGACTTCCTGGTCTGATTCTATTCATATTTTTGTTTAAAATGAAAATAAACCTAAGTATAGTGTAGGTAAGTGTGATAAATTTCCAACGATATATCTCGTACTTTGTTTCGACCCCCGGTTGGTGAGAACAAGCCTTCCCAAGTTCATGACTACTTTTGGACACCAGATTGGTTGCAATGGTTCAGGATTACAATATTGTTGTCAAGGAGTCTTAAATAATGGATTCAATTATTAAATGATGTATTTTATTTAGAAACCTTTCCAACGGCTTCTAATTTGCCTCATTCTGACCTTGGATGGCCCGGTTAGAGATGTCACAACTTTGTCAACTATTTCGGGCAAAGGGGGGCAACCAACTTGCATAACGGGGTTTCATGATAGATGAAATAATCATTAATGGTCCAAACACACAGATATATTTCCATCTCATTGACTCACTCATCGATACCTTTCCGACAGTACTTCATTTGCCTCAATTGGATATTGTATGGTGATGGGGCGCTTTTCACAAGATTGGGTATCATGTGGGCCCACCTACTAGTTAGGGCTTTTAAGCAGTAACTATTTTGGGTCAAAATTGAGGGGTGAGGAGGCATGATTTCAGATTGGTGACCACATATTATTGACAGTCTCATCGATACCTTTCCAACAACGTGCTTGACGCCCAATTCCGACCCCACCTCATCTGACAAAATATTCTGGCTAAGTCAACAAGGTCATGGTCAAAAGTCAAAAGTCAATCTTTGACTTTGCATCAATTTCGAGAAAATAATAAAAAATTAGAAAATGGGGGAAAAGAAAGGAAGTGACACACAACCTCTCTCATGCAAAAATTAGAAATTGATTTTTTGGAAAAATAAAAGAATACAAAACCGTCTGTCTCCCCTCTCTCCTCTCTCAAGTCATTTTGGCATTTTGGCCAAGGGGAAAGGTGGCTCTGCAACTAAGGTCTTCAATGGCAGAGGAGGGGTTCCAGACAACAGGTACAGGTCTTCAATGACAGAAAACCACAACCATGTACCAACATCAGAGAGCATAGTACAAGTAACCTCCCATCAGTGCCACTTCTGAAAAATTTTGCTGGGTTATTCAAATGAATGGTGGATTTTTGCACTAGAAAAGGTCATTTTTTCCATTAAAATTATGATTTCAGAGATAGTATGTGTGTCAGAGTGGTTTCTAGTTCAGATATATGGTGGCTAGTCTGATTTTTGTTTATTGTTCCTATGCAAAGATTCAAAGGGGAGGGGATTTGAACCCATCTTAGGCACCGAGCCCCTTTAAAGAATTAAATTTTTTGGGTTGAATGGCCATTTGCAGGCCTGTACATTCTAATTTTCATGCCTTGGGCTTTGAACCCCCAACCCCCTCCCATTTTCCCCGGTAAAAAATCCCAGAAACTGGTTAAAAATCAAAAAAGAAGGGGAGGGGGTTTGAACCCAAGACCTCCCATTCCCAAACTATGGGAAAAAAACCCATTTCTATAAAAAAATTATATTAAAAAAGTCAAATTTTGAAATTTTTGGTGGTTGACCACCCATCAGCCACTAGGGCGCCACCACCTGGAACTCCATTCCTCCTCCTCCCCGCGGCCTCCCAACATCCCTCCACTTCTGCCACCCCACATCCACCATACCTTCGCTCATGCCTTATCCTCCTCCCCCACGGTCTCCCTCCACCTCACAAACCCGTGCTCACACCCATTTCTCCATTCCCTCCTCCTCTCTTCCTATCCACTCCCCTTGCGTGCAGTCCCCTTCTCCAAATCTTTCTATTTCCTCCTCCACTATGTACAACAACCCCTGCGAGCTTACCTCCATGCTCAACGCACCACCTCCCTCCATTCCCCCGTACCATTCCACCACTCCACCTCCCCTCTCCTTGCGTCCCTCCTCCATGCTTCCACTCGCGCATCGACCTCTCCATACCTCTCTCTACCCTCCACCCTCCTCCATCCCCATAACCCCCGACTCCTCAATCCTCGCGCGCAATAACCATCTCCCACCACCACTGCACAGTCCACCTCTGGGCCGGCCTATGATTTGTTGGGAGGGGGTTCCGAGCTAGTCATATGGACGACCAGGGATGCCATAGGGAGGTGCTAGTTTAATTTTAATTTTAAACATTTAATTTATATAAAATTCGGGTTTTATTTTAATTTTTATTCAATAATTTTAATTTAATTATTTCATATATATATATATATATATATATATATTGGATTGCAAATTAAAATTTATATAATATTAAATTAAAGATATAAATAAACTTCGAAAATAAAATTAAAAAAAAGGTTTCTAAAACTATATGTTAAAAATTGTAATTTCCCCCTAGGGTCACTAGGCAAAATTAATACCATAACTTTGCCATCCAAAGGAGAAATTTCGCCCGTAAATAGTCAAAACGGTCGGGGAGAAGTCAAGAATGCATCCATGGAATTCACCCCCTGAATATCATCTCAAGATCTCACTGGCACATCCTAGAGTGACAGGGGCTCGTAATTGGCCCAAAAACACACGCCAGAAGGAGGCCTAATTGGGGGCCTCCGAGGCTAAATTGGGAAAAAAGAGGAAAACCCATTTCAGCTACAGGTATACAGCCCTGTAGTAGCCTGTCAATTCTGGTGTCCAACCCATTATTTTTCATCAATTTCAATTTTCCCCTGATCAGTCTCTCAACTAGCTCCTTCCCGCGTACCTTTCTAAGGCTATATCTTGCTCATCCGGAGTCGGATTTGTGCCAAATGAAAGGAAGCAGAAAGGTAGCGAGCAGAGATAAATCATGGAAACATAAAAACTCAATTTTGTGACTGTTTAGTAAAGGGTGAAATCCTCCAAAGGTTTAGGCCCAGGGGGTCCCTTCGTCGAAACAAGCCCAAATCAAAGCCATGCTTCAGTTAGCACACAGGGAAACTTCTAGACAACAAAGAGGGGGTATAATCAGGTTTGAAAAGTGCCTAAACAATGGGAATTTCCTTACATACAACGACCAATCCCAAAGGCCCCTTTCCCTCCTAAGCAACTCTTCAATTTCCCCACACCTTGGGGCTTCATCCCGATGAATCCAACAGCCATGGATGACTGGGAATTGTCCTAGCTCACTTCATTTACAACTGCAAAAAAATGGCAACAATCAAAGAGTCTTTGGGATGATACAGATCCCAATATAAATGATGATGTGGCATACTAATATTTGTCATTTTATGAAAATGATCCTTTTGTAATAGTTTGGTCTCGAAGGATTTAGTTTGGTTTGTAAAAATTAATTGCAATTAAAGGGTCAAATCAAATCTATTTTGATTCCCTTTGGATAAGATCCCTTTTGGATAAGTTTACTATTTGATTAAAAAAAAAAACACTTTAAGGGTTGGTCTACTTGTCACTTTTCCAAAAGTGACAAGTGTATTGTGACCTAACCCTAAGCCTTCACGTCTTATTTATAAATAAGAGGAATGACATTTTACATGGGGGGATGGATATAGTACCAAAGCTCTGCTGAAATTTTTCAAAAGCTCTTTGTGTGTGTGATACTTGTTAAATTTTGGTTGTTGGGCATGTCATTTTTTGGTTAAGGATTGAGGGGTAGTAGTAAGTACTTGTTATGTTAGTTATATCGAGGAGAGATTGGTTAGCTAGGTGTTTGTTGTTGCGTCCTTGGGTTTAACTTACTTGCTTTCATTTACTAATAGCCTTGTTTAACTTGTTTGGCGTGTTGTAGTGCAGACTTCCTGAAGTATTCAACTATTTTCAGCCTTAGTTAGTGCTAAGGAGTCCTAGGGCCCCTTATGACATCCCTTAAATAAGCCCATTAGCTGATTGTTTATACTTGCTTGCTTCTTTATCTTTCATGTAATTTCTGTTATGATTTTCTGCTATTAACCTTGTTGTTCCAAACATGAAAATTAACCATTTTGGTCAATTTCTCCCCCCAGGACAATCAACTTAGTTGGTTGTTATCTAACTTTGATGTGTAAATTTATGTTTAATTTATTTCATTTTTTTCATATAAAATCACTAAAATTTTGTTGTTTGCTTGCAAGGATACAATCCGGTCACCTATTATGCTTCTATTAAGCAGTTGGGGACAATCTAAAGACTTGTTTGAGACAAAGGGGTCAATAGGACAATGAAATAAAAACATCAGATCTGATTGGTAAATCCACTCATCCACATTCATTTTCACCTTGAATTCACTTGCACCCATTCTAAAATATTTTGCAAATGTACCCATGTCAATATGTTTTGATCACGTAGATAGGTTGATCAGTTTGCTTATAAATTTCTGTTTATAAAATCTGATTTTTCCCTTCGTAAATAATCATCATTGTTTCGAATTTCATTAAGTAAACTTCCAGTCCCCATACAAGGAATCAATTGGGGCTTTTGTGCATCTAGCGTCTTTGCCGCACGCAAAGAGCCTCAACCCATTCCCTTGGGTTGAATGGTATAATTGTTTACTTGTAATTAGTTGATATTGTCTTTCTTCATTGTATATTTTCTCGTATAATAATCTACAGGTAGATGCCCCTAAAGGGGCCATGCAAAATCAGCAAGCTAAAACATTAAAAAAACCACAAAAAAACACGAAAACAAAGCAGAGGTCTGCCCCATACACATTCAAAACAAAACCTTTATTATTGAGCTATATGCGTACACATACTATTTAGCCGTGACGTATATATCGCATATTTACTTACTTATTTTTGTATAAAGATTTAGATAGATTTTAATTTATCGACCAGGAGACACGCTTGCGAAAGCGAGACGTGACCTCGCCATGTGGATGGCCTGGTTCTTCATCAGGAGCCCCTCGGAAGTTGTCTAGTTAGTATAAATTGACTAGTCTTTCCCTAGTACCACACGGTCAAGGAGTTGAATAGCTCAGCTTGGTTGGGATACTACACTGCTTCGGTAAGCTCAACTAAACTCCCCTCGTGGGGGTCTCGTGCCTCTTCCTTTTCACGAGTATCCTTCTTCCATCCAAGCAGCTTTAAGAGCCCGAAAGCGTGAGTGACGAGAAGTGGCTAATCCCTGCTTCTCTAAACTGCATGGGGCAATCTTTAACCTAACCATCGTGGTCTACTAAGACTACTCTCCTTATACTGGTTGACACAGTTATGGGATAATAGGTGTTTTCATGATCGTGATAACCTTTTAAACGGTTTGGTGGCCAATGCATGTGTTAATAAACTGAAAATTCACAGATAAAATACATTTTAAAGTCAAACCTTTTGTTAGTCCACCCTTCATCCATGAACATAAATTGCAGTTGTAAATACTCTCCTAAACATAGCTATAACAACTTGTAAAAATGTTGTCCTTCTTCATTTACAACCCCCTCTTTCGATTTGACAATTTTTCGGGATCACTTCCTAGGTTACCCCAGGGAGTACCAAGACAATCTGGGCTTGTTTCCCTGCCTTAAAATCTTTGAACAACGTGTTGTTTGCAATTTACATCCATCTGAAAGGACTTGGTTGTAGATTTTAAACTCACTTTTCACCCTTATTTTTAATTTTTTTCACTTGAGGCATCCACTAGTCTATTGTCCAGGACCCTGGTTTACCCTGAGAACCCATTCTGAGCCATTTTCCAAGGATTTTAGGGAGTGAATAACTTGTTGTTCACTTTTTTTAGTTTTTTTTCCTAAAAATCAACGAACTTATTTTCATCCCATTGTCCATAATTTTCACTCCCTAGCCCATTTTGGCCATCTAGGAAGTTGAGGGAGGACAACACCCAGGGTGGGTGGTCCTAAGAAAGACTTCTCATAAGTATTTCACCTCTCATTTTCCCCCTTCTTTAGGAATATTTACTGCCTCATGCGAAGGACCATTTGAGGTGCAGGTAGTCTCTGCCTCATGCCGACCTATCAAAGAGTTTGTAACCAACTTCACAGCCATATAGGTTAGATATGTCCCAACGAACAAAGTTTTCTTATAACACATCCCTTTTCTAGTGACCATACTGGGGAACTTGCAAATCTCTTTAGTTTTTCTTGTATCCCAAACTTGTACTGAGTATTGGACCCAAATTCTTTGGGGTCCTTTTCTCACATGTTGACATAATTTTTTGGCAAGGTCTTTCAGTGATTCTTTGGATTTTCTTTGGTACTTGTTGTAGTTCAGTTCCCTTGTGTTTTCATTGCATCTAGGAGTCATAAATACCATTGAGTTTTCCTTTCCTCTTACATTGTCAGTGTCTGGTTTTACTTGTTCGAACTTATGTGAGAAGTTATAAATTTGTCATACTTTACCTTCCACTTCGAGAAGAATGAAAACAAGCTTTGTTTAAGTTAGGTTATTTTAACATCGTGTCAAAATGAGTAGGATTGTTGGTGTGATACATCTCTTGTACTTAAAGTACTTAACTAAGCCCCTTACAAGCTGGCAGGGTGGAAACATCTTAAGACTAGGGAAACAATGTTCCCTAGGAATACAAGAATTCAAAGTTCACGAAAGAAAACAAGTAGCGAGACACATACATATGTGAAACCAGAGAAACTTGTTACACCTGTCGTGCGAGCTGAGTCACCCTCTTCCTCTTCTTCTTTTCAAATCGCCCTGCTAAAGTAAGATTTATTCAATCTAATAACAATTACTAACCCTCGGGTTGTTCCTCTCATCATTCCAACAACTGCTGTTGTTCTGATGGCAATGCCCAGGTAACCCGAGACTCCTTTGAGGTTACCCCAACCTCTTCATGAAATTCCTGTAGATGCCCCAAACATGCTTCCTAAGTTTAGTGGCGCTGGTACATTGAATGTTGTGGAACATATACAAAAGTTCTATGATGCATTAACACTTATGGACATAACAATTCCTGATGTCATCATTAGAATTTTTGTAAGAACCTTTGAGGGTGAAGAAACAAGATAGTATCACTTGCTTCCCAATGATAGTATCCCATATTGGGACACTATGGTCCAAGAATTCAAGAAGCATTTCCAAGGGGCAGATGATGTGGCTTCTCTACTTGGGGATTTCACAGCCATTTCCATCCATGAGATGGAGAAAATTCAAACCTTTAATCAGTGCTTTACCTCAACCTTGAATAGGATCCCAACTACTTCCCAACCATCTGGGAATGATTTGTTCCATTACTACACGACCACTATGAATCCAAATGTAAAGTATATATAGAAAGATAAATCAATACAAACTTTAGATGCAGCCAAGTTTAGCGCCTTGGAAATTGAGAGAAACATGGAGGAATCCGGTATGATTCCCTCACCTTTAGCGCAACCCCGTTTTAACGGGAGGCCTAGGAATGAAGTACCTCGAAATGAGGTTCCTCGGTATGAACCCCCACCTATCCAAAATTCGAGGATTGAAGAAAGGGAAATTTCTAAAACGCTCAAGTTGTTAATGAACATGAACAACCAAATACTTTCCCTTAATTGAAAAGTGAATGCCTTACAGTTTACTGCTCCTGCGAGGCCAAGGCCTCCTTTTCCTGCTACTCCTCCTCCTAGGAAACATGCTACTGAAGTGGATTGGTGCCACTTTTGCCAAGACTTTCATGATCCCAAGTATTTTTGCTCATATACACGTCACCTGGAATTGTCTAAAACCGACAAATCTCCTTTACCTCCAGTAAAAAACAAGCTTGCCTCCACTTCCCAAAACGACCAAGTTAACATGGAAGATGTTTTTCCCTATGATGATGATCCTCTTACCTTCATAAGATTTGTTGTAGAAACTAGGATTTAGGCCCCTAAAACCACTCCACAAGGGGTGGAAAGGACCCAAAATTGATCCTAAGGACAATGAAAAAAGCAAAGTTCTTGTGAATGGTATATTACCTTCTCCTCCAAGGAATATGGTTCTGTGGACTCCAAACAAGGTAAATTTGCCTAATAATCCACCAGCCTGCTTCCTAATGTCGGGCCCTTACAACATCGTTGAATATCTAGTGAAGGTCCTCGCCCACATGACGTTATTGGATGCTCTTAGAACACCTGCTCAGTTTGAAAACATTTCACATGTTCTACAAGCACCTCCTACTCCTCGAATAGAACATAGAGTTCCTCTTTCCAAAGAGTCCTCTTCTCAACCTAAGGAGGCATATGATGCCATTGATCTAGACCATAATTGGATTACATCAAGGACTTATCAGAGTGAGGCACAATGTCATGTCCCTTCGAGTCATGAGGAGATTGGGTATTGAATGCACGGGCCCATGTAAAGATTTCCTAGATTTGGATTCAAGGACTGTAGAAACCATTGGTTACATCAAGGACTTATCCATATTTTTCAATCAAGCTCCATATGTTATCATGCTCATAAACGTGATCATAACAGACATACCTGAAGCATATGACATACTTTTAGGAAGGGAGTGGTCCACCAAAGTCAAAAAGGGTTGTTACTTCATGGAAGGAACCCACTTCACCTTTCCTCATAAACATGCTGAAGTTGTCATTAGGAGGGAACCAAAATACCGAGAGAAGGTTGTACCTGCTTCCTACAACAAAAAACATTTGTCTTTTTAAGACACAGGGATGGGTACATATACTGTGTTATCTGAGGAAGATGCAGATGTCCCTCCTTCTGAGTTGGAATAAATTATATGGAGCATGGATTTTGATGGTGCTAAATCCAAGCACCGATACGGGGCTAGGGTCCTTTTGTTCGATCCCAAGGGAAAGACAATCCCTTTCTCTTTTAGTTTAGAATTCCCCAACACTAATAATATGGTTGAATATGAAGTGTTAGTTCAAGGCCCCCAAAAGGCCTTAGACTTAGGAATTCGTCATTTGTTGGTGAGCGGGGATTCTGAGTTGGTTGTGAATCAAATCAAAGATAAATATGAAGTTCATAACCCTCGCCTCAAACAATACCACCGAAAGGATAAGGAACTTATTGAGAAGTTCTTATCTTTCAACACTCAAGTCGTACCTAGGGCCACAAACCACGTAGTTGATACTTTGGCCTTGGCTGGTACATGTTTCACTTCGGATTTCGTAAGGTCTATCGAAGATATAAAAGTTCAAATTTTACATAGACCTGCGTTACCTGATAACGTTGACTCTTAGAAAGTTTTTTATAATGACGAAAAAATCTGTAGGTTCCTTCAAAACAAGGAGGAATTCGAAGATTTACATATCAACCATGAGTTGGGAGACGAAATCGGGGACATAATCCAATTGAAGACAAATAAAATTCCCCCTGGTTTGCCCGTACTAGAATCCATGTTTGATTCCAATGATGCCACTACCTCTGCACCTAGTATTGATAGTGAATCTGTTAGGAAGGTGCAAGAAACCATACCTATAAACCTACGAACTGAGAAAGATCCAAAACTGGTTTATATAGGGTCAAAATGTTCTCCTTCTGAGATCGATCAATTCACGAAACTCTTGACAGAGTTCAAGGATGTTTTTTCCTGGTCCTACGACGATCTCAAGGTTTTCGATATGCAGAAGATAGTCCATGCCATACCCATAATCCCTAATTCGAAACCTTACAGACAAAGACAAAGAAAGAACAACCCTACTTTAGAACGAACAATTAAGGCTGAATTAGACAAGATGGAAGCAATCGGTGTCATATACCATGCCTGTTACTCACAATGGGTATCTAATTTGGTTCCCGTTAGGAAGAAAACTGGTGATATTCATTTGTGTGTCGACTTTCGACATTTGAATAAAGTATCCTTAAAAGACAATTACCCCATCCCACCTATGGAAGAGATCCTCCAACAAGTCTCTGGGGCTCAAATGATGTCCCTTTTAGATGGTTTCTCAGGTTACAATCAAATAGCCCTCAAGCCTTCTGATAGTCACAAAACCACCTTCACTACCCGTTGGGGCACATATGCATATAACAAGATGCCTTTTGGCTTGATTAATGTCAGAAACACCTTTCAACGTGCAATGGACATTCCTTTCAAAGGCTTATTGGGTAAGATTATTGTCGTGTACTTCGATTACCTCACAGTTTTTTTCCAAAGAACGAAGTAGTCATTTTGATCACCTCGGGTAGGTTCTTTTTAGATGTCGTAAGTTTGGCATATCTTTAAACCCCAAGAAGACCATTTTTGGTGTTATGGAGGGAAAATTTTTGGGTCACATCGTGTCTCGAGAAGGTGTCAAATTTGATCCTAAGAGAGTGGTAGCGATTAAAAGGATGCACTTACCTACCAATAAAAAAGAAATGCATTCTTTCTTTGAAAAGATAAACTTCCTGAGATGCTTCGTTCCTGATTTTGTTCAAGTTGTCAAACCTCTAAATCAACTTATGAAGAAGGACATTTCGTTGAATTGGGACCCCCCTACCTGTCAGAAGTTTGAGTCCATTAAGAAATCCATTGCTTATGCCCCTCTGTTAATCAGTGCTAATCCCTCTAAGGACTTTGTCATGTATATTAATTTGTCAGAGGAGACAATTTTTGCAATTTTATTGCAAAAGGACCATGAGGAAAATCTTAGGCCAATTGCCTTCGTAATCCAGAATTTAAAGACACACCAACTGAACTATTCTCCACTGTAGAAACATGGTTATTCTTTGTATAAATCCTTGGAGAAATTTCGACATTACATCCAATGCCACAAATTTCAGGTTTTTGTGCCTACATCTCTCTTAGACACTGCCTTGAATCAAAACTGAAATGCATAGTAAGTGGTGCAAATGGATCATGCACATGCAAGAATATGACTTGGACATTAAACTGACTAAAACCATAAGGGGGACAGGGCTGGATGAATTGATAACCCAATCCCACCCCTCGGTCATAGCTGAACCACCTCAAGTAGATGACTTGATTGCTTTTAAATAACTAGTTAACGAAACTGAGTTGGCCTCACAACCATGGTATGGACCTATCGTGTATTTTCAGATCAATGGTGTTTTCCCACCGGACATGGATGCTAAAGCCAAACAAACACTTTGTTTACAAGTTGTCTGGTATGTTTTACAAGATTAAATCCTTTATCGAAGAAACCTTGATGGGGTTTTGTCACGATGCTTGACTCCCGACCAAGCCCAAATGACACTTGAGCAATGCCATTCAGGGGTTTGTGGAGGTCACTTTTCAACCAAAACCACTACAACAAAAGTTTTACATGCAGGTTACTTTTGGTTTTACATGCAGGTTACTTTTGGCCTTCACTCCACCAAGATGCTCATTTACTGGTTCGAGAATGTGAAGCTTGTCAGCGCTTCACTGGGAAGAAAAAGTTAGTTGCCTTGCCTCTTAGGCCTATTGAAGTGCAAGTCCCTTTCGCAATATGGGGCATGGACTTTATTGGGCTAGTGTCACCGCCATCCAACGCTGGTTAGATATTCATTTTAATGACTACTGATTACTTTACAAAGTGGGATGAAGCAATTTCCCTTAGGAACGCTATGAGTCAACAGGTTGTAGAATTCATTGAGCGCAACCGTTTTGGAACCCCTGATGAGATATTAAATGATAATGGATCAACTTTCATGTCTGATGTCATGCTCCACCTTGGTGTTACATATATATGGCATCCAACTTTTTTGATCTTCCACCTATTACCCCCAAGGTAATGGATTGGTCAAATCCACAAATAAAAATCTGATTTGGATCCTTAAGAGAATGGTCAAAGATAACAAGCGTCATTGACACACAAAGTTAAAATTTTCTTTATGAGCTGATCGTATAACCCCTAAGACAACAACGGGTCAAAGTCCTTACACTCTAGTGTATGGAGCCCCTGTTGTCTTGCCTGTTCACTTACAAATTCCAACCTTGAGGTTGGCTATTGCTGAGGTAGAAGATGATTTCCAGGCTTTACAACATCATTTAGACATGCTCATCGAACTAGAAGAGGTAAGCAAAGACGCATTCCAACACCTCCAAAATAAGAAAGGCATTGTTGAATGTTCCTTCGATAAAAGAGCCACAATGGTAAATTACAAAGTAGTAGATGATGTCCTACTATGGGACAAATCACATGAGTCCCCATCCAAACATCGCAAGTTTGATTCTTTATGTTTGGGTCCTTACACAATCTACGAAGTTTTAGGGACAAATTCTTTCAGATTAAAAAAACCTTGGATGGCGAACCACTCCAGTTCCCTGTGAATGGTTCCACATAAAGTTCTTTTATTCCTGAGAAACCTTGTCATCATGTACATAAGTCACTTCTTGTTGATTTTTTGTTTGTATGTATTTATTCTTGCTAATTTTTCCACTTGTATGTATTTTTTGTTGCCGATTTTATGCTTGTATATATCACCCTTATTTCAATTTGGAGCCTTTTTGCTGTTTGATTTCAATTTTGAGTGGAAGCACCTTTTGAATTTTTCCTCGATTTTGGTCTTTTTCATTTTTATGCCCTAGGCTGCCCACTTCTTCTTAATTTTTGGTTTGTTTGGTGGTAATGGGAAGGGTATTGTTCTTGTTATTGTATAGTTGTTTGAAAAGAGTGCACTCCTAGGATCCCTTTTATCATGCTTGGCTTACGGGAAACTCTGACTTAATATCATCTTAAATAGGAGTAAATGTGATTGTTATTTAATCAAAGTCAGCGGGGAAAGTATAAGGGGGTAGCATATCATTCTTTGGTAAGTTGAAACCATGATGGCATGATGGCTTACATAGCTATGTGATTGAAATTTCACTTTACCTAACCACTTACAATCTGATTTTTCCAAGAAAAGTTTGTTTTTCCTACGAAGTTCCATCACTTGTGAGCATTGAGATATTTCAACACCTACTGCCAAAAGTTTTTCATATTTATTTACTCTCTTGATTGACTGGTTTGCTTGCTAGTTTTTATCTAGTGGGCTGTTGATTTCAAAAGATCCATGTTTTCTTGTTTAAGTGTCGAGAATTGAAGGCATGCATGAGACTTTGTTCTGAGACAAGGTTAACCTTAAGCCTCGATTCTCACAGTTAATCCATAATCCAGGTGAGGGACTCATGTCACTTGGGCCACATTGCTCAACAAAACGTGGGTCATTATTCCCTTTCTTCTATCCTTTGTGAATATCAATATAAATTATATTGTATATTGCTACTACACCACTTTTATTCTTTGGTTATCCCTAATGTGAAAATTGGTCCTTATACTACAGTTGAATCCCCCCCCCCCCCCTCACCCACCTCGGTCACTTTGAAAGTATAAACTTCCACCGAGTATTCCTGCTTTTCACGTGGGTGATCCCATTGTTCTACATGCTTTGGAAGGAATTTCCCCTCTGGCGCCAAGAATGTTGACCCAAAAATATGCTTTGCGCTCAACATGGTGTTTAACACCGTCATTTCTCCACAAGTTAGCCTAAGGGTTGCTCCTAGCAGCCCTTTGTGCTATGGTTCCAATCAAAGACAATGGAAGGGGTCATAGTTACTATGGCCTATGCCCTTGAAAGAGTATCACTTGGATTCCTTCAGATGGTTTTTATCTATGTATGTAAAGACTTATCAGGCACTAGAAAGTATTAGGTAATAATGTCATGTCAGTTGGCAACACTCCAGGTTAGTTCAGGGTTGTTGCATTCAGTTGGGTTAGTGCTTCCAAGATCAATTGAGGGATAGTAAGGTCAAATGGATATCAAATTCATGGTTTTACCTACTCTACTATCTCCTGTTGGGAAACAGTATAACAACCACAATCATCACTATGCCCACCAACATCTCAAACGGTACCCAAATGGGAACATCTCAACCTTGCTCAACTTGTTATGGGACCATTCTATTTTCCCCTTAGGGGAGGCCTTCCCGAGGTAATTTTTGAGTTCTTAAACCCTCCCACATCGTAATGCCTCATATCAAGGCTTCTTAGTTCAGATTTGATGAGCTAAGCACGTAGTTTGCGAAAGTTTTATCATTGACCCCTTTCACCTGTCACTAGGCGGGTCCCGTGGGGACGTGGTCCTTTCGCAAAGAATAAAATGAAGTCTGGTCACATTTTGAGAAATACAATGCTTCCATATTGTATTTATCAGAACTAACTTTCCAATGAGTTATCATGAGCCTGATTCTGAGTCCGTATGACCCCCCTACGAAGGGCGCAAAGTTCACGTCACCCGAATGGCCAAAACCAACAAATGTGACTTCCTAGTATGATTCTATTCAGATTGTTGTTTTAAAAAGAAAATCAAACCTAGGGATAGTGTAGGGAAGTGCGAGGCCTTTCCAATGGTATATATCGTACTTGGTTTCAAACCGAGGTTGGTGAGAACGAGCCTTCGCAAATTCATGACCACTTTTGGATACCATATTAGTTGCAATGGTTCAGTGTTACAACTTTTGTTAAGGGGTTTTAAATCAGGGATTCAAAAATTCCATGTTGTAGTGGACTCAAACACCTTTGCAACGACTTCTAATTTTCCTAATTCTGACCTCAGATGGACCAGTTAGAGTTGTCACAAGTTTGCCAACTATTTCAGGCAAAGGGGACCAACTAGCTTGCATAGCGGGGTTTCATGACAAATAAAACAATCATTAATGGACTCAACACAGAAATCTATGGCAATCTCGTCGAAGTACTCGACAATACCTTTTCAACGGTAATTCATTCTCCTGGATTGGATATCATATGGCGATGTGGTTTCGTTCGTAAGATTGGGGGTCATGTAGGCCCACTAACAACTCAGGGCTTTTAAGCGGTAACTTTTCCGAGCCAAAATTGAGGGGTGAGGTGGCATGATTTCAGATATATGACCATATATTCTCGACGGGCTCGTTGAGACCTTTCCAATGACGTGCTCGTCGAGACCTTTCCAATGACATGCTCGACACCTAATTCTGACCCCGTCTTATCTGGCAATATTTTCTAGCTAAGTCAACAAGGTCATGGTCAAAAGTCAAAAGTCAACCTTTGACTTTGCATCAATTTCGAGAAAATAATAAAAAATTAGAAAATGGGGGAAAAGCAAGGAAGTGACACGCAACCTCCCTCATGTAAAAATTAGAAATAATTTTTTTTGAAAAATTAAAAAATACAAAACCCTCCCTCTCTCCTCTCTCAAGTCATTTTGGCATTTTGGCCAAGGGGAGAGGTGGCTCTGCAACTGAGCTCTTCAATGGCAAAGGAGGGGTTCCAGACAGTTGGTACAAGTCTTCAATGGAAGTAAGAAAAAACCACGTACCATTATCAGAGAGCATAGTACAAGTAACCTCCCATCAATGCCACTTCTAAAAAATTTTGTTAGGTTATTCAAACGAATGGTGGATTTTTGCACTAAAAAGGTCAATTTTGCCATTAAAATTATGATTTCAGAGCTGGTATATGTGTCTGTGTGGTTGCTAGTTCATATATATGGTGGCTGGCATTATTTTTGTTTATTGTTCCTCTGCAAAGATTCAAAAGGGGAGAGGATGCAAACCCCTCTTGGGCACCAGGCCCCTTTAAAGAATTAAATTTTCTGGGTTGAATGACCATTTACAGGCCTATAGTTTCTAATTTGTAGGCCCTGGGCTTTGAACCCCCAACCCCCTCTCTTTTTCTCCACTAAAAAGCCTAGAAACTGGCTAAAAATAAAAATAAAAGGAGAGGAGGGGGTTTGAACCCAAGACCTCCCACTCCCAAACTATGGGAAAAAAACCCATTTCTATCAAAAATTAAAAAAAAAATTAAAATTTGAAATTTTTGGTGGCTGACCACTCGTCGTCCACTAGGGCGCCACCACTTGCAAATCCATTCCTCCTCCTCCCCATGGCCTCCCAACACCCCTCCACTTATGTGAACCCACGTCCACCATACCTTCACTCCTCCCTTATCCTCCTCCACGCGGGATCCCTCCACCTCACAACCCTGCACGCACACCCATTTCTCCATTCCCTCCTCGTCTCCTCCTCTCCACTCCACGTGTGTGCAATCCCCCTCTCCCAATCTCTATGTTTCCTCCTCCACTGTGTATAGAAACCCCCGCGGGCTTACCTCCATGCTCAACACACCACCTCCCTCCATTCCCCTGTACCATTCCACCACTCAACCTCCCCTCTTTGTACAACCCTCCTCCATGCTTCCACCCGCGCGTCGACCTCTCCACCCTCCTCCATCCCCATAACCCCTGACTCCTCAACACTCACGCACAACAACCATATCCCACCATCACCGCGTAGTCCACCTCTAGGCCGACCTATGATTTGTTGGGAGGGGGTTTCGAGCTGGTCGTATGGGCGACCAGGGACGTCAGGGGGAGGGGTTAGTTTAATTTTAATTTTAAACATGTAGTTTATATAAAATTTGGGTTTTATTTTAATTTAATTTTATATTTTATTTTTATTACATAATTTTAATTTAATTATTTCATATATATATATATATATATATTGGATTGCAAATTAAATTTATCTAATATTAAATTAAAAATATAAATAAAATTGGAAAATATAATTTTAAAAAGGGTTTTTAAAACTATATGTTAAAATTTTTAATTTCCCCCCCAGGGTCACTAAGAGAAATTAATACCATAACTTCGCCATCCGGAGGCGGAATTTCGCCCGTAAATAGTCAAAATGACCAGGGAGAAGTCAAGAATGCAGCTATAAAATTCACGCCCTGAAATTCAACTTAAAATTTTAGTGGTACATTCCAGAGTGACAAGGGCTCGTAATTCACCCAAAAACACGTGTTGGAAGGAGGCCTAATTGGGGGCCTTCGAGGACAAATTGGGCCAAACGAGGAAAACCCTTTTCAGGTACAAGTATGCAGGCCTATAGCAACCTCTCAATTCTAGTTTCTAGCACATAATGTTTCCTCAATTTCAATTTTTCCCTGATCAGTCTCTCGACCACCTCCTTCCCGCGTACATTTCTGGGGCCATATCTTCCTCCCGAAGTCGTATTTGCGCCAAACTAAAGGAAGAGAAAAGGTAGAGAGCAGAGATACAACATAGAAACATCAAATCTCATTTACGAGAAAGAGATGGAAGCTAAGTTGGAGGCAAAGATGGATGGTTTAAAAGAGGAGATCATGGAAGTATTGAAAATTTTCGTAACAGAGAAGACACCTGAAAGTGAAAATGCATCCCATGAAATTCATGATGAGGACACAAAGAAGGTGAATCAAGAATGGAGAAACTCCAAATTTGGGTTGAAGACCAACCACGTTCCTAAGATCAATATGAGGAAGTTTGATGGCAAGGACCCAATCACATGGATACTTCAGATAGAGCAATTCTTTGATCTACATAATGTGCCACATACACAAAAGGTACGAATTGATTCTTTATATTTAGAAACCAATCAATTTGTATGGTATCGATGGCTTTGTTCTCACAAATCACTCGTCACTTGGACAATTTTCACGGAAGAAATGATAGCACACTATGAGTATAGAAGGAGCAATACCTTCTTTAGCCAATTGATAAATCTCAAGCAAAAGGGTCCAGTTAACGAGCACATTGAGAACTTCCAAAGATTGAATATAAAGGTAACAGATATTCCAGATGAGCACTTGATTGATCTATTCATAGGAACTTTAATGGATAAAATTCAACATGAGGATCGCCTTTGAGAACCCAAATCATTGGAG
>SNQJ01S0023467.1:120838-131185 GCA_010110895.2 Picea sitchensis | reverse complement strand
AAGTCTAGTTCTATTTTAGAACTAAAGTGTAATGTTGAGTTGCAACTGAAGTCTTAATTCTAGTTCTATTTTAGAACTGAAGTGTAATGTTGAGTTGCAACTAAAGTCTTAAGTCTAGTTCTATTTTTGAACTAAAGTGTAATGATGAGTTGTAACCGGTCTCAAGTCTAGTTCTAAGTTCGAACTAAAGCATACTAGTCTCAAGTCTAGTTCTATTTTTGAACTAAAGTGTAATGCTGAGTTGTAACCAGTATCAAGTCTAGTTCTAAGTTCTAACTAAAGTATGAAGTTGAGTTATGATTAACTCATGCAAACAGGTTACTATGTCGAGTCTCTCCTCTTCTCCTCTTCAACCTATATAAGCAGAGGTCGACCCCTTTTTTCAACACAGTTTTGATATGCAGGTTAAGGGTGAAGCAATAGAGGCACATATCAGTGATAAAGAAGCAGCATACCAAAGCAGCATATCAGTGTTGTATATCAACAATAGAGACAACATATCAGAGGTGTATTTCAACAAGGTCTTTTAGGTCTTTGTCAGGTCAGAGTCATTTTGGCAAGCTCTTTAAGCGCAAAACATTCATGGTGGATATTTGTAAGTGATCTTACATTATTAATGCAATAAAGGAATATCGTTCGCTGGGGTTTTTCTCCTTGTACATGGTTTCCCCAGGGTATATGTGTTGTTGATGTGCATGCTTATTCATCTACATAGTTATTGCTATTCGATTATGGTTTGGTATTGTTGAAGTGTATTAAGCTGGAATCAAAGTGTTGAAGAAAATAAAAGAATTAATCCGCATAAGAAATCAAGCTCATAATTTAACATTCTTCTCTCTGTCAAGGTCAAGGTGCTCGGGGGTGGCATTCTTGTCTATGGTTGAGTGACAATATTGCTATATTGTCTATGCTTAAACGAGCACACCCACTTTTCTAACAACTATTTTTGAAGCTCCATACACATACTTGGCAAGCTGAACAACACACGTATTATTACAACTTCTGACATCATCATTTTGCAGATGAACAAGATTATGAGAGGTTTTTAAAGGCAAAAAATAGTATTCACTTTTACCTGAATAGCCAGGCTACCAACACCTCCTGCTCCACCTACAATGAACACAGTCTGACACCTTTGAAAATTTACTCTGTCAAAACCTTCCTGGGCAGTTTGAAGAGCTAGAGGAAAGATGGCTGCTTCTTCAAAGGACATGTTGATATTATGGTAGCTGTGGGAGGTATTAACCTCCACTTGTGACCTTTGATGAGATTAGAATATTCCAGGAAAGAAGAAGAACCCTAAAAGACTTGGACATAACCCTAGAAGTAAAGTCGGCTAAAGAGAATATTTTATTGAGTCTTTAGCCTCTAGAAAGAAAAGTCAGCCCAGACAGCCTGGAAAGAGCAGCATAAATATAAGTAGCTAGAGCTCATTTGAGACACACAAGTCGCAACTGCAGAAATCCAGTAGTGCGCAAGTCTAGGGAGCAGTTGCAACTGCAGTTACTGCAACCTGTAATTTCGGTCTTTCTGGGTTGGACTTTTTGATCAGTCTTGGTTATCTTTTCTTGGTGCATTAGCCTTGGTTGGCTATTGATTTGCTACCAGAATTATTCTCTCTGTCAAGGTCAAGGTGCTCGGGGGTGGCATTCTTGTCTATGGTTGGGTGACAATATTGCTATATTGTCTATGGTTAAACAAGCACACCCACTTTTCTAACAACTATTTTTGAAACTCCATACACATACTTGGCAAGCTGAACAACGCATGTATTATTACAACTTCTGACATCATCATTTTGCAGATGAACAAGATTATGAGGGGCTTTTAAAGGCAAAAAATAGTATTCACTTTTACCTGAATAGCCAGGCTACCAACACCTCCTGCTCCACCTACAATGAACACAGTCTGACCCCTTTGAAAATTTACTCTGTCAAAACCTTCCTGGGCAGTTTGAACAGCACCTACAATGAACACAGTCTGACCCCTTTGAAAATTTACTCTGTCAAAACCTTCCTGGGCAGTTTGAAGAGCTAGAGGAAAGCTGGCTGCTTCTTCAAAGGAAATGTTTTCGGGCTTCGAAGCAATTAGACTCTCTTCCACTGCTGTGTATTGTGTTAAAGTTCCACATTGTTTTGGCCTGCCAGTGTTGAAGTTTTGGATATTTCCGTACACTTCATCACCTTTGCTAAACTTTGAGACATTATCTCCTTCATCAACTATTACTCCTGCCACATCACAACCTGACACTACCTGAAAAACAATTCAAAGAGAGACACGCAGTTCTGAAAATCATGGCCCTGGATCAAATTCATATTTTCTATAGACATTAGAGAATATGGGTATTTTTAATATTCATTCAAAGTGATGCAATGGACCTGAAAATCACTGGAAGAGAGGGTTATATGATCCTAAAACAACCATGGATTCTGGTCAACATCATATATAATGTCCTAATTTACAGATTATGTTTTTTCACCTTATTTTTGTGGGTAGACATTTTATGATTTGACTACTGAACAATAAAAATGTGCATCAAGAATGTCCAACAATGGATTGCCTCTGAGTTTTCTCTTAATGAAATGATCCAACAGCTAGGCAGGACCATGTGGGATATGACCATACTGATAGGTATTTCCTTACGGAAAACACTGGTGTTGAGTAACATTTCATGAGGAGAGTTATCCGTTCGATTTGTGAGAAGTATCATTTTTTAGATCAGAGTTGGCTGTGCAGGACTTGACCAGAACTAGCATTTTTAGATATAGATTATTCATCGGAGTTTTTGTAAATTTATAAGATATAAGGCAATGGACCCGAAAAATACTGATTCTCATCAAAGTCATAAGTATAGTACGATATAGAATATGGGTTTTTGCATATGCATTATAAGTTATGCAATGGACCCGAAAAAACAATATAACGCATCCAAGCCAGTAAACATAAATTATAATCAAAACCATAGGTAAAATATGCTGACTTTAGAGATTATAAAGTTAAGACTCATTTTGCAAAGTCATTACAAACTATGAAGTGGACCTGAAAAGTATTGAGAAAATTAACTCATACAAGCCGAGAGTCTGATTAAAATCATAGATGAAATCCATCCAACAGGTCTCTGCAAATTTGACAGATATGCTGCAATGAACATGAAAATTAATGCAAATGGTGGGTCATATGAATTCTTCATTTTGTAGGGCAAGAGATCTTTTCAATGACGCTAAATAGCTTTGAGCATCTAATTCATTGAATTTGATCTCTATATAAAATACAATGATCGGTTGTTACAGAATTCATGAGAAGAGTTGGGCTCTCACAGGGAATTCCAAACCAATGTCCTTAATTTCTCCATTGCGTAATTTGAAGTCTACAGGATTGAGTGCAGCAGCACGGACTCTAACAAGGACCTGATTATCCCCCAGTTGAGGCACAGGGAAGTCACCATACTGCAGTACCTCTCTGGTTCCATGCTCCTTGTAAAACAAGCCTTCTGCATATAATCCATATTACTTGTTCTTCTGATTCATCTAACTTCAAGAAGCAGTTGAAGCATGAACCAAACAGCAGGTTAAAAGCCCAAAACGAAAATAGAGTGAGAAAGATTCTGTTGAGGTGACAGGTGGTGGTGTGTGGGGAATATCTCCAGTAAGTGTGTGCAGTGGAGTCCTTTTCAATCAACGAGGGTATGATATGCCATGGTACCATGATGTTGACGTAAGGGGGATCTTTTCAACACGTACTCCTCTGATTGCAATTGCTTCTATTGACGTTGCTGCATGAACTCCATGAAAATAAAGATCTTTGATGCCTAATCCTGCACACCCATCAACATCAACACCTCACAGCTAATAATGCAGGCTGCAGCTGCTGCCAATCTCCATCGTAGTTCCAACAGCCCATCCAACAATTCTTTTCCATTGCAGGTACAGGCACCCAATGGACCGTTGGTTCATTAGTGAGTACAGTACTCCATTTTCCCTCATGTCTGCAATCTTGAAGGGATGAGTTTAAAAAGGATGATGGACCTAATTGAATCTTTGTTTATTGAGTTAGGTGGATGAATGTTTATCAGTTTTACCTTCCCGCTCTGTTCTTTGTATTATCCTGAATTTAAAATGGACGAGGAATACGGCGGCTTGTTGGTGAGGGCAATGAAGTGATAATTGGTTGACTTATTCATGCTTTTATCTACATCTACCAGATGATTTTAAAATTGTTGCTTTGGGGTCAAAGGTTTGTTTCACGAATTAGGTCAATGAATGTTTATTAGTTTTACATTCCCTGTCTGTTCTTTCAGCTAGCCTGAATTTAAAATGGGTGAGGCATCCAACGGTGGGGCTTGCTAGTTTTTATTTTTCTGTATCTACGGCTGCCGGATTTTAAAATTATTGGAACAGAGGACTTTTTTTTTAAAGATGGAAGAGGACTTATTTCGCTGCCATGTGGTTGTCCTGGTGACATCAATATGTCTACAATTATTTCTTAAAGTTCAAGTAACTTCAGTAAAATGTCTATGATTATTAAAGTTCAAGTAACTTCAGTTTTGAATAATAATTTAAAAGTGCAAATAATTTCAGTTTTGAATAATAATTTAAAAGTGCAAATAATTTCAGTTTTGAATAATAATATTTTTTTAGGAGATAAAATATATTATAACTTAATTGTTAATTGGTAGCTAGGATAGTTATTATTGGCTACTAATTATACTCTATTTCTTTCTCTCCAAGGAAGATGAGTTTTTTTTAGCCAATCATAACTAGTTTTAGGTCTTACTCTATGACTAAAAGATGGTTTCAACCAAGATAGTATCTGCAAGTAAGTCAGTCTTCTTGGTGGTCATTGCTCTCAACCTCTAGTGTGGTCATGTGTTTTCTAATAACCTAGCCCTAGTCCCATACATGAGACCACACACCACGCCAACTTGCAATTTAATTTTGTTGTTTTTATTTTTGAATTAAATTTTTTATTTTAATTTGATTCAAAAACACTCACTTGATGTTACCTCCTATTAAGACCAAACATTACATCAAGTTAGTGTTTTTGAATCACTTTAAAATTTAAAATTTAAACCAATTAAAAAATAAGAACTAACGAAATTAAATTGCAACCAAGGGTAGTGTTTGGTCTTATGTATGGGATTAAGGCCACGTGCTACTAGAAAGCACATGATCCTACCAGAGGTAGCTTTAGCGATGACCACAATACTATCTTGGTTGAAACCACCTCTGGGTCTTGGAGTAAAACCTAAAACTACTTTTTATTAGCTATGAACTCATATTCCTCGGATGTAAGGAAACCTGTTAACATCCCATTTATGAGGGAAAATGTCCAACATCAATAACATGGGTTAATCATCGAAGAGAGACCTAATTAGACTCTCTCCCATTTGGTGTAAGAAAACTCATCTAGATTTTGGCCTAGCAACCATTACTAATTTCAGGTTTACCAGTTAGGACCTGGTCCACAATTTGGGGTTTTCTAATCTAATAAAATGAAAAGCAACTTATCTAAGATGCATTAATGCAAATGCAGGCATCACAATGCCATTCTTACAACAATCCCAATGCTTAGTAAATACATATGAATAGTCCTCGACATATGCAACACAAGGATAAAATCTCTCCAGAAAATACTTGGCCAAAGGTGGCATCTCCTCATTAAAAATTTCGACATAAGTACATGAAAGCTCCCATAGCCAAAGGCCCCCTCCCTATGGTTTCTAGCTTTTATAGCCATTTACAAAATAATTTCCCTCTCTTGGCCTTGTAACCAAGTGGTAATTTCAGTTTTATTCAAGACACTGACATTCTCGTTTTCTTGACCTTCCAAATTATATGATTTTTTCTTTCACATATTTGTCCCTTTTCTTCGAGAGGACTTTATTATATTTAAATTTACATTAATTTTGGTTGCCATCTCTTTTCCTATTTGATCATTAGATACATACTTGGGGATAATGTGCAAATGAATAATAAGAAAACAATTTGTTTCATTTGGAATAATAATGAGTACACCTCCCTTTGCCTTAGGTTTGTTCATAGACATGTATAACTTATGTGTGCTCCCATGCTTGAGCTTTGCGTTATAGGTTTTTATCATTCATCATTTTGGATCCATATCTAGTCATTATTCATGCATAGATACTTCATTTTTTTTTATTCTTGTTGCATATGCATAAATTTTAGGTTTGATTTTCTCAAAACTTTCACAGGTCTCTTTTCTTTCCTATGGTGAATTGTCTTGCTTCCATAAGTCGTGTTCTATGTTCTAGCAATTGCCTACATTCAAGAATAATAATGATGTCTTATAATAATGAATCAACGCATATTCATATTGATTGTGGAAATAATTATTATCTCTTTTGATCCTAACATGGAATGGATATACTTGAAATTGCTAAGCTTACTCCACATTGAAAACACTGCATCCACTAAAATTTTTAATTTACCCCAGTCAAAGAAAGCCAAACACTACTTTTCACTCCATTGTTACTACACATATCAAATAATATTTCTTATGAAGACAAACATTGCATTCAAGATGTTTAAGTGCAATTAAATTCAAATTATGATGATGGGTTTTATGGGAAAAAAAATTAAGTAAAATTTATAGGAGTAAAACCTAATTCATGTGAGGAGAAACATTGGTTGCAGAGTAACACCATTCAACAATTATTAGATGAGAATTTCACTTTCAGTGGTCTCTAAATTTAACTCTAAACTTTTCTAAAAAAAAATTCAAAAAGTTAAGCAAGAGATAAGCTCATCGTAAATAGAAAAGAATTTAAGAAAAAGGAAAATGTGAAATATGGAGTCCATGGAAACTTTGAGGGTAACCCCTATGCAATATAATAATCATGGGAAACAAATTGTTTTTTCATCGGTGGGTTTAAAACACTTTTTTGGAGTGACTTTTCAACTTTTGATTTCGATTAGAGTGATTTTCTGATTGGAGTGTAGTTTCCACTTTTAAATTTTAGTGGAACACACTTTTGATTTTAGATGGAGTTCAAATTTTACTTTTTATTGGAGTTAGAATTTCACTTTTCACTTTAGGGAAAGCCAAACTTTAACTTTGTGAACATTTTCAAAGGATGGTTTCAACATTTTAATAAAAATTTTACAGAGTTCAAATTTTATCTTCAACTTCGATAAAAGACTTTCAATTAAACTTTCTACAGAGTTCAAATTTTATTTTTAACTCTGATAAAAACCCAAATTTTAACTCCGCAAACATTTTCAAAGAATAATTTCCACTTTCACATAAATAAAATGGGTGCACTCCTTTGATGACCAAAAGTGATTGACAAATACTTATGACTTTCAACATGACAAAAAGTGATTGACAAATACTTATGACTTTCAATAATAGGGAAAGTGGAGTTTTAACATAGATACAAGTGAAAACCTTACTCCAATGATTTGAAGGTTATTTTAAGAACTTTTGACTTAGAAAATTTTTAAAGTTTTAAGAGAATCAAAGTTACCCATAAAGCATTTATTTAGAGTAAATTTTTATCAAAGTTGAAAAAGAAAAATTTTCAAAAGAAAAGTTGAAAATCAAAAGAGTAAAAGGAAAATTCAATTTTTTTTACGGTGTGTTGGGGTTTCGACATGACCCAAGACCTAGAGGTATTTGACATGAGTGAATGTTTGCTCTTATACTGACCATCAACGAGTCATTTCAAGTGGTGTGGTTTTCCTCAAATAATGGTGATGAGGTCATCCACACTCATTGATAGCATCTTGTGATCATAATCATCAGTATATGTTGACCACTAAGTTATGATAGGTTTTGTCACCTTTGAAAGAAAGAAAAAAAACACTAATTTAATATTAAGAATGTACAAATGCTCACTTTAACATAAGGAAATATATTAAATTTTACATCTCTCATGTACAAACAAATTTTTTATCTATCAATTAATTAATTTTTCTTAATTTAATTAATAATAAAATATGTTACGAAATTTTCAAATAAAACTTATATAGGGTGCATTGAAAATAGAATTTAAACTAGTTATTATAATAATAATAATAATAATAATAATAATAATAATAATAATAATCTAATTTTAAGGTCACGACCAAGATAGACACCAAATTGGTGTATGAGACCCCCTTGTTTGTGGGACAATGGACCCCCTCTGTGCAACGATTTGACTGCTAAAGTCTACAGAGGTATACATACCCTACCCCCCTCTGGATTTGAACTTGTTACCTCTTAGGAGGAAACACCTGTTCTTAACCATTAGGCCCACTTAGGATGTATAAGGAATCCAAAAGGAGCTTGTCATAAAAAAATGCAATTTATTTTTTCATAATAATAAATTTATTTTTGATCACCCCTCTTGGTTTTTGTACCGAGTAGGGTTAAATTCGAGATGATTTCTTCCAAGTTGGGGATGGTCACCATTCCACTTGTTTCTTTTCCTGAGATGGTGGCCCTGGAATCCGCATCGTGTAGAATACAACTGTGAGGCAGGGATGATTTTAAGGATGGAAATTTATTTTAAAATGTATAAACCTTAGCGAATCTTACTAATCCTTCATATGCCAACTATAAATGTTTGGCAATATTTTTGTAAAAATATTCGAATTTCTAAGTTTTTTATATAGTTTTTATAAATTTTTGGCGATTTTTAAGGTAAAATAATTTTATCCTAAAGAATTTGGGCGAATCATTTTTAAAATAGTGAATCTTGTTTTTGGGAAAACCATGGAAAATTAGCCCATGAGCGAAATTTAGCCCCTAAAATCATCCATGCTGTGAGGTCTCTCTCGTTGCTCCACCATCTCCATACTCCCACCCCTCATATCTTACCTTTGCTTGTCTGCACACGATTTTTCACCTCTCTTCCTTCATCTCCCTTCTATTAACTTATTTTCTAATAACAACGTGGATAAATAAATTGATATTTTATATAATTCATTATATATATAGACATTATATTGTAACCGGGTCTTAGTATCATTTTTTGCATGGCATTAAATTGCAACATGGTTTTAATATGCAGGATTAATGTATAGGGTTAAAGGGTAAATGCTTATGTTTACCACATTACTCCTCTCAGATAGTCTCATTGACAAACAAATGGGTTGATGGGTATCTAGTGGATACTAGTGATTAACCGAAATTGCCTTTTTGATCTTGGAGTATGACCTAAAAATGCTTTTGATTAGATAAGAGATCATCTTCCTCAATTGTAAGTAAACAAGTTGATGACCCCAAAACTAAAGACATCTAGCAAGAGTGGAAGTATGCACCCTTAAGAATCACTAGTGGGTTATTTCAAGTAGCCATGTTTTATATGCACAAGGTCTTTAGATTGGATCAACTAAGGCTAGGTAGGTAGCCTTAAGTTTTGTAGGCTTTTTCCTACTTTGAAAAAAAATATTAAAACATTACATACAAGTACCAGTATCGGTCCATGTTAACCCCAAATCTATTAAGTGCAAAAAGGCATCAAATCCCTTGAGGTGTACATTTTTTAATCCTTTAAGATAGAGCTAGGCCGGTTGTAGTGTCTCTCAATTTACTCGAAATCAACACTCAAAACGTATCTAGATATGGATTCGTAAAATCACAATTTTGATTATTGTCAAGCCATTTTTATATTTTTATCGTTGCAATACTTTTATGTAAATATCATATTTATAGTATTTTTATTTACTTCTAAATTTGATATCTCTCTTTTGATCTCTTTATATGAGTTTTTATATTGGGTACACATATAAAATTTCTCTCTCTTATATATGTGTGTGTGTGTGTGTGTGTGTGTGTGTGTGTGTGTGTGTATTTGACTAACATATAATATAATATTACTATTATTATTTGTTTAAAATAAGGGGGAAAAGGGAAAGAGTGAAAATTATTTTATAAAAGACAAAAAGTGAAATGCACATTAGTAATGCAATTTTAATCTTGTAAGTGTAGTAAGTGCATGCACTTGATTTTATTTGTATTGTGCTTTGAGCTTATGAAGAATGTGATTTTCATTTTATAAGGAGTAGAAATTGCAAAAGAAATTTCTTGAAAAAATGTTATATTTATTTTGAAAACGAACATATGTTGATGTAAGCATTACCTAATTATGTGACAACATCTCTATCATATTGGGTTGTATAAAGAGTGTCTTTCCGCATCATCTTGTTCATATATCAAAATGGAGAATAATTTGGTAAAAGTCTTGGATTTTCTTAACAAAATAAATATTTAAATTTATGCAGAATATGTTTACATAATAAAATTGAGAAAATGTTTTAATCACTAGAACACTAGTGGGTTATTTCAGGTAACAAGGTTTTATATGCATACAATGGTGTTGTCGTATGTCAAGGTCTTGAT
>SNQJ01S0023467.1:71819-86019 GCA_010110895.2 Picea sitchensis | reverse complement strand
CCTTGACTTTGTCACTTCACTTTATTATTTAAATAATCCTCTTTGATTTTGTCACTTCACTTTATTATTTAAATAATCCTCTTTGACTTCATCACTTCACTTTATTGTTTAAATAATCCTCTTTGACTTTGTCACTTCACTTTATTATTTAAATAATCCTCTTTGACTTTGTCACTTCAATTTATTATTTAAATAATCCTGTTTGAATTTGTCACTTCACTTTATTATTTAAATAATTTCTTCTTTGCAAGCACTTTGACTTATTTGACCTTTTGGGGGTTCAAGCCAATCATATGAGGGTCCTTCAACTTCGTAAGGCCATAAATCTCAAACCGTGAGGAGTTATGTGAAATTCCACATACCACCGGAAATGGCATGACATGTACTATCCATATAAAATAGTTGTACCTGCAAATATATCAAAACTCATACCATTATACATAAAACAAACTTGGGTCCATTACCCAAACCTTTGTGCTACCGGAATTCGCTACTAAACTTTCTTCAAGGGTTGACATCAATGACATCCAACCCAATTAATCAACATAAATCTCAACAAAATATCCCCTGTCAGTTGGACAAAACTATGACTCAACACTATACAACCGACATATTGAAAATTATGAGGTGCACTCAAAATATTGTTGGACCATTGAAACCATCGCAATTAAACGTTCCAGAACATGATATTCAATTCAAGAAATAGATATAGTTTATGAAAAGAGACTTCGAAAAACTCCTACACTTATTCCGACTGAAAACACGGTGAAAAAGCCACTACGATACAATGAACGAAACGTTTCGTCAACACATGTCGAGGAAGTTTCTAAATTTGTCGAAGAACAAGGAATAACTCAAAGCTTGGTAGAAACCTTTATAGGCCAAGATGCAAGGTGGTGGGAAACACATTCCCCAAGACTACAAACATGGACAACTGTATCAACTTACTTTGTAGAATGATTTGGAGAAAAGAAACTATCCAAAGCAGCCGACATCCCTATTTTCAAGGTTGGGTATGACTTAGTCGAGAATATCCATCGTTGTGAGAATGAATGGCGCATAACAGGATATAGAGATGAAAGGGCATGGCCAAACATGTTCCTAAACACACTAGACGAGATACCAAATAAATGGTACAAAATCGAATAAGAATGTGGCCATACACTCAACTGGTCCGACGTTAAAGAAAATTTTATTAAAAACTTCAAATTTATTTTGGAGGAGGAACATCTAAAAGAAATAACACAACAAATTAAGAGCTTCCTAGAAAAGCCAACACCATCTATAAAAAAAGAAAAAGGGAAGATGACGGTAGACAAAGGATCAACATCGTCTTGCCACCTTGTTTCGACAATACCAATAATATATATGGAAAACAAAATCTGTCATGGATAGAGTTTTCGATGGAAAAGTGACCACCCAACGATGCAAACCATGTAAAATCAGTATTAAAAATATCTAAGGAAGAAAAGGATAAAAGTGAACATCTCGACTTCCCAGAGGTCTTCAACAAAATTGAAGAAGGGGATCATCATCTCGAAGAAGAAAAACCACCAGAGTGGATGAATGATGAATTAAAGACAAAAGATTTCAATATATCAAATCATGATCAACCAAAAATGGCATGAGTAGGTGACTATTGGACAAACAAGGAGACAACCAACATAGTAACTTACTCAATGAATAACAAGATGTATTTTCATGAGACTATAAATATCTAAAATGACTTGTAGAAGAAATAGGAGAGATGAAAATTGAACTCATCTGAGGAGAAAAGCCAATCAAAAAGTGACCTTACAAATTAGCTCACAAATACAATCCCATCGTTCAAAAGGAAATCAAAGGAATGTTCTCAACATACATCATATATCCTATCAAAAAAATTGAATGGAAAATTCCTATGGTGGTTCAACCGAAGAAGCTTGGACCTAAGAAGTTAATAATTTGTGTCAACTTCAGAGGTCTCAACAAACTAACTTTAACAGATCCATTTCTCATTGCATTCGCTGATGAAATAATTAATGAAGTTTCAGGTCATGAATGCTACTCATTCGAATACGGATTTTCAGGATACAATCAACTATCAAGTCCCTATAGCTAAAGAAGATCAACCGAAGATGACATCTGTCTCTGAATTCAGCTCCTTTGCCTATAAGGTAATTCCATTTTGTCTAAATAATGCCCCAACAATATTTTCAAGAATAGTAGTAAAATCATTTCAAGAATACATCTACAAGACAATGGTTTTCTACTTCAATGAATGGAATATATACAACCTATTCAAAAACCATATACAATGGCTCAGACTAATGTTGGAGAGATGAAAACAAATCCAATTATCTCTCAATATTAAGAAGTGCATATTTTCCACACTAATTGGCATTCTCTTAGGCCACGTGGTATGTAAGGATGGTGTAAAAGTCGACATGGAAAAAATCAAAATCATCCTTGACTTGAAGCCATTTGTAAATAAAAAACAAATTAAAATATTTCGCGGACATACTAGGTATTACCAAAAATTTATACGCCACTATTCAAATATCACTTTCCCAATGGATGAACTGCTTTAGAAAGAAATTGTGTTTAGATGGAGTCAAGACTACCAGGAGTCATTTGAAATTTTAAAGACGAAGTTGGTCGAATCCCCCATAATAAAATTCTCTGACCGATCGAGAAAGTTTCATGTCCATGTCGATGCTTCAAATTTCGTTGTCAAGTCAGTTCTAGCACAACCATATGACTACATAAGTGACCACCTGAATGCATATGTCAGCCAGAAGTTGAATAAAATAGAAAGGAATTACTCGACCATAGAAATGGAAGCATTGTCGATGACATTCACTTTGTGGAAATTCCGACACTACTTACTGGAAAACCCATTCACATTCTTTACAAATCATGAGGCATTAAAATATTTAGTCAATAAACTTGTTCACCAAGGAAAAAATTGTCATTGGTTATTACTATTCCAATAATTTGAGTTTGATATAATTGTCTGACCTGGGAAAAAGAACGTCAGGTCTAATCATCTGTCTCGAATCGATACAGGGGAGAACTTGAATGACATAGAGGATGACCTTCCAGAGACATATATTTTGTGTCGAAGCAAAACCAAAAGATTTGGAAGAAATATAAAAAAAATTGGAAGAAGGAAAAGCAACCGAATATATTTTAGCAAATAGAAAGAAAGTGTTAGCTCTAAAAGTAGCACCATTCACAATCACCAATGGATATATATACAAAATGGGACATGATGACGTCTTAAGGATATGTTCTCTAGAACATGAAAAAAAAGATATTATCAACGAGCCACGTGCAATACCTATTGGGGGCCACTTTCAGGCTGACATGATAATGCAGAAGATACTTTAGGTGGGTCTATGATGGCCAAATTTACATAAATATTGTCGGGAGTAGGTCAAGAAATGTGATATATGTTAAAGAATGGGTTGACCTTTGTGGAAGAATGAGATGCCATTGCATCATTCAATCCTAATCGATCATTTGAGATCTAGGCCATTGAATTTGTCGGTCCATTTCCTTAGAGAGCAAAGAGAACATGAACAAAATATATTATCACTGTAGTGGAATATGTGACTAAGTGGGAAGAAGCAGAACCAGTCAAAACATGCACTAAAGAGGTTGCGACAAAATTTATTTATGAGAAAATTATCACAATATTTGGATGTCCACTAACTCTAATCAGTGACCAAGGGATACATTTTGCAAACGAGACAATCCAAGTCCTACTAAATAAATTTCTCATTGATCGCAGAAGAATAAAGACATATCATCCTGAAGCAAATGGTGCAGTTGAATAATTCAATAAGACACTACATAAATGCCTCACTAAAATATGTGGCATCGAATAGAACGACTGGGATGACAAAATTTTATGGGCATACATATATGCTTATGAGTGATCAACTGGACAAAATCCATTTAAAATTGTATATGGAAAAGAAGCTGTGATACCACTTCACTTCTAGGCCAACTTAGATAGAGTAGAAACTGTTGCTAAATTCGACCAAGACAGAAGAAAACAAGATCATCTTTATTGATTGAATAAGATGGAACAAGGAAGATTAATAGCAATTCACCGCCAAGAAGTTAAAAAACAATAACAAAAATCATGGCATGATCGTCATCTAAAAAAGAAGGAGATAAAAAATAGAGACCTAGTTCTACTATATGAAAGATAAAAAGGGAGACAACACGTCTTGGTATTTATGTTATAGAATATATTCGACCAACAAGCGTAGTTCAAATTTGAACTTTGTTGGGGAACCCATTTAAAAAATTAATTAATGGTGCTTGTTGGCCCTCGACCAAGTTTTGAGGAAATATTGGTCAGTTTTGACCACTTTTTGGACTTTGACACAATGATAGAGGAAGGAGTGCCCAGGTGGAGCTGAGATCGTGGATCTCACTTGTTTTTTGGGATTCGTGGACCCAACATGGGGTTCTTAGGGTTTTGTAACGGGTTATGGGATGTCGTCCCATGGGTTTACCCATGATTAGGATTTTTTGTAAATGTAAAAGTATAAATAAGTAAGAATGTAATGTAGAAAAGAGTCGATAGCTTGCAAGGATAAGTGAAAGTCGTTTTGGGTTGCTTAGTGAAACAAATTGTGTATGTAAGGCTCTATTCTTGATAGAGGAGTTGGCTCTGTGCCTTTACCTGATTTTGGGAAGGTGGATTCGGTGCTTAGTGCGCAGATCACCTGTCCGGTGTGAAGCTCAGCTCTGTGGCTTAGTGCACAGGAGCAGATGAATGTAAGATATTGAAGCCTAATAAAGAAGAAGAAGCAGTTAGTGTACATAGCCCCACACTGGGGTGAACCACGTATATCATGTGTATATGGTTTGCTTTGTGCTATGATGTTTATGCTGTAGGTCTTCTTAGTGCATTGATTTTTATGTATGATAGATAGATCTATGAATGCTTAGTGCTTTATTTATGTTGAATGTGTTATATCTAACTTATGATGCTAAGTGCGATGTGTATTTTGTCATTATTACTACACCGATCTATTCTTAGGGTTTTTTCTGCGACGTGAATAAAGTTGATAAACTAATGCATGTAGTTCTTAAGTACTCTGTGAAGTAATTTTAATCACAAATCTATGTCCTAGCTTGGTTACAGAAAATTGAGTCATGTAACCTTCCCTGCCTCTACCTCAGGTAAGACTTTGCCTACCTCGTAGGTGTTGCTGAAAGGGCCGGTAGTTAGGGATTTGTTGGTGTATTGTTGAAGCATTGAACCTTGGGTCTACCCCTATGCCAACAAATGATTCCATTGTCAGGACCTGAAACTATTATTGCTGGGAATTGAAGTAAAGAGAAGAGAAGCTCTATGTGTAGATATGCTGCTATAGTGCATAGTACTCTACTTGACTTGCGAAGCTCTATGCTAAGAAATAAACCCGATTTGAAGAAAAGAGGTAAGATATTGAAATAGGTAAAGCTTTGTGCTTTGATAGAGTAAGATAAGTGGAAATTTTTGTTTCGAAAGCATTAATTTAAGTATGTTTAATAGATTCTATCCTAGTCTAAAAGATACGGAGCAGTTGGAAGAAAGAGTTGATCTGAATAAATTTGATAAAAATAAAGAAAGATATGTTATTCCTATGCATAGAAAGAATTTTTGGACTAATAATTGGATGCAGGAACCTAGAAAGAATTTTTGCAAATTGTAGGTCCAACAATGTGATCCTAGTGCGTAGTATAGGAGAGGTTGGGGAACGTTTAAAAGAAAGAGAGGATTGAAACTATGTTATAACTGCAGAAGACCAGGACATCTTGCTAAGGAATGCCCTGGTACATGTCCTATTTGTCTTTGTTGTAAAGTGTTTGGTCATGAGGTTGAGGATTGTCCAAGGATAATTGCTAAAGTTGAACAAATGAGCATGAGACAAGAGAACTATGAAGGACGTCAAGAGAATAAGAGCATGTTTAAGAATCATCAAGGGAAAGAATCAGAGAAAGTTCAGACTACATTAGAACAATTGAAAGAAATGATGGATGATCACAAAGATGTAAGCTTACCAGAGATCTTGAAAGTAAAACAACACATAAGTGCAAGAATAGGAGACTTCGACATAGACTGCGTCTTGGATTAAGAGACACAAGTGAATATTATGATAGAAGGCACTTGGGAAATTTTGGGGAAGACTATTGTGGTACCTTCATTGGGAAGGATAGGCTTGTTCAAAGGAAAGATGATAACCCTATGTGGAAGAGTTACTAATGTACCTGTTATTATTCATGGAACATCGACTGAAGAGGAATTTGAAGTCATTAAGTGTGTTGAGAAAAACGCCCCTTTCCCCCTTTTTATAGGTAAGACTTGGATTGAGAAGGATCAGATCAGAAGGAAAGCAAAGGAAGCAGCTAAAGAAAAGAAAAAGCAAGAACTAATGGATTTCATAGCTAGAAAAATAGATCGACTGATAGAAGAAAGAGAAGTTGAGTTGAAGAAACAGAAGGCAAGAGAATTAGTTGTCAAGGTTGAAAGAAAGCAAGAAGGTTTGAAGGAACTATCCATGCAAGAAGAAAGTATATCCACCCAGGAATTGATAAGAGAAGAGGTATTAACTTTGAACCCTTTGAGAGAACATCAACAACGCGAATTCACTGCGCTAGAAGAAGATAGGAATAAGAATGGAAAGAGGAATCCATAAACAAATAGAGAGACTCAGATCATAGGAAAGAAGGAAAGGAAGCTTAGTAATAAGAAATCCAAGTTGGAAAAAATACAGGAAGTTACAGAGAACAAATGGAATACTTCGCAGGAGGTAGGTTTGTAGGATTTGAACCTCGCCGGAACAACAAAACCACGCAGAATGGGACTTCACCTTGGCAAAGGTATATGACCGTTGGAGGCACCCCGACCATTAGAACGACACTCCAGAATGGCTAGGAAACTCATTTATGGGCAGATAGACCACCGTTGGATGTTGAGACCACGCAATAACGGAAAAATTCACATTGATGGAAGCATTCCTACCTGTTGGAAGAATATGTTATGACGCTCACTTATTTAACCTATTTGACGCTGCACTGGGACTACTTTTTCCCTCCCGTGATTAGTTGAGAATTGATTGTGTGTCAAACTGTGATTTCAAAACCTAGACCTCACCATCCTTTGTTTACTCCATATGTCCATTCACCTACCCTGACCTATCCATTTAGAAGAGAGAATGTCGAGTGAATCGATTGAGTTAGAGAAGTCTATCAAAGAGGTTCTTAAGAAGTTTATGGATGATAGAAATATGTCTGAAGGTTTTCAGGCATCGTCGACTAGGGGACTCCAGGCTTCCCCTTCGACCGGAGGACGCTCGGGCCGTACTAACCCTATGACTAAGAAGCGAAGTAAGAATCACGACGATCTGGCTAATGCGAAGCAGATCTCGTCAATATTACCTGATTATATCCCACCTTTGGCTGGTACGGTTAACCACGACAAAATCCCATGGGACTTCAAGTACACATTGATCACCATGTACATTCCGAAGGGAATACATGTAGTGGGAAGTAAGTTGGGAAAACTCCCACTACTAAAGAACAATGATTTTAACCTTAGAGACAGAAAGAACTATGCCATGTTCACGCCCCATAGATGTTTAATGAAGACCACTAGGAAGAAGCCTTGCATCATCACCCAGTCATGGATAAAGGAGTTGGCACAATCCACGATACTTAACGTGATGAAGATTCCTCATTTTGGCTGACATCAAGATTTTAACGCTTGCGTTAAAATCCTCTTATCATGCTATCATGGTGGATACATGTGGCTCGACAAGAAGATTACTATGGATCCAATGTTGATCCACTTAATTATAGGATTGAGCATGCATGGACATGAACCTCAATAGTTCTACCTAGGGAAGACCTCAGATCGCTCCCTGGCACAACGCATCAAGGAGGAATACAACGAAGTTGTGAAGGGAAAGAGAGGCTACAAGGTAGCCTCTATCCGGGATGGTGCATTGCACCTCGATTTCCAACTCATAGCTGGAAAATTTGTAAGAAAGAATCACCCCACAAAGGTCACTAGGTTCATGGTGGACCTCGCAGCAAAATGCATGGAGGGGATGCAGATGAATTGGGCGAGTTACCTCGTCAACGAGCTTGAGAAAGACTGTCACAAAGCGCAAGATCAGGGATACAAGTTCCACTTCAGCTGGCTACTTGTGTTGATTTCATTTGTCTCTTGGAAAATGCCTGAGGGAGAAAGTTTTCCAGAAATTGAACCATCAGAGCCATTGGCAGCTAGATTTTCTACATTATGGTACACAAATGACATGTCGAAGCAATGGAATTCAAACACAGTGTTCCATGCCTACTATCAACAACTGAAGGTTTCCATAGATTCATTTCTGTGCATGACACCATGCACCTTGCACCAGTACAGATCGATAGCCAAGTTTCACGCAGATCCACATTTTATTTATATCACCACACGCAAGGATGAGAGCAAGGAAGAGTTACAGTCTTAATATAAGATGACTGACGAAGACATGGAGCATATCACCAAGGAATTGCCAGAGGAGTTCCTTCTACTGGTTGCAGATGTAGAACTCTCTAACCTTGATATCATAGGAAGCCCCTTGGTCACTCGGGTCGAGCATGTCGGATATACCAGTGCGAAGAAGAAAAAGAAAAAGGAGGAAGTCTAGAATGTACAGATTGATGAGAAAGACAATGCCTCTAAATAAAATGGATTTGGCTCGCCCACAGGAGGAGGAGATGAAGTAAATGAAGGAGAAGGGGATGAGGGAGAAAAGCAAGGAGAAGGCAAAGCTACATCGTCGAAGGATCCCCCAACCGAGACAAAAACACCGAAGAAGAGGAAGGTTTCTCCGCAGAAACCCTTGGCAAGAAGGAAGACCCACGACAATAAGCCCCAACTAGAGGCTACGCTCATAGAGGATGATATCGGTCTAGTCTACGGAGCGATGGAGGACATGTCCAAAGATTTCTTGCATAGATATGGAGAAATGTAGGAAGAGCTATATGTAAGGGTCGAGAAGGAGATGAAGGAGATACAACGAGCTATTCAAGTTATCCACATAGTACATACTGCGCCTTCCTCATCGGAGATTGTAGAATTGGGGGATGATCCCACCCAATTGAGAACATTAGCAGATGCAACAGAGGCTCGACTTCATAAAGTCCAAGAAGAAAAGGAAAAGGGTACAAAATCCCTGAAGAAAGAGAAAGAGGAAGTCTTAGAGAAACTATGAGTTGCATGGTACTGTGTAACCATGTATGAAACTAAGAATTATGAGTTTCAGGCGATGCTCAAGGAGGACAAAGCGAAGATACAGAAGGAAAAGGACCAACTACTCACAGAGCAGACCACAATCAAAGAAGTAGTGAGAAAATCACTTCACTCTGTGCCAGGCTTCACACAAGAATAACATGAGTCTGTTTAGGTTCAAGTGGTGAAGCTCATTGAGGCCATCTAGCAGCTTCAAGTGAGGATAATGGAGTTGGAGATTCATGCAGTACCTAGCACTCCACAAGAAGTGCACGATCAGAGGGAGGAAGTCGCTAGGAATGCAGTTGGAAGGATCAGATCCCTCACCTCAGAATGCAAGCAGCTGAGCAATAGAAGTGCCCAGACTTATGAATTCTCGACAGAAGATCCAGATCTGAGAAAACTAGAAGCATAGCTACAGGAGGTGCATCAACAGGCACTGTCAGTATAGGTGTAGATGAAGTTACTTACTGTAGTCGAGAGAATGAAGAGATCTCAAGAACAACACGCATAATAACATCAAATTACTGCCATTCAAGGTAGATTAATGGAAGTCACACAGAGGATACAACCGATGCAGGATGAAGCCTGCACAGTGTTTGAAGAGATCGAAGGACAAGGCCCGCAACTAGACCAAGTGGTTGTGAAAATGGAAAAGCACCTGGAAGGGAATATTAAAGCGCAGATGATCCAAGATCTCGTTGAGCAGGAGGCTCAAGCGAAGCAACAAGTCAAGGAAGCTTGAGCTAAGCTCAAGCGCTTCGAAGAAGTGCTGCAAAGATTTGAGTGACTTGGGATGAGTCACAGTTGAGTGTTGGGGGCCTGTTGGCCCTCGAACAAGTTTTGAGGAAATCTTGGTTAGGATTGAACACTTTTTGGACTTCGACGGAATGATCGAGGAAGGATCTCCCAGGTGGAGCTGAGATGGTGGATCTCACTTGTTTTGTGGGTTTTGTGGACTCAACATGGGGTTCTTAGGGTTTTTTAACGGGTTATGGGATGTCGACCCATGGGTTTACCCATGATTAGGCCTTTTGTAAATGTAAAAGTATAAATAAGTAAGAATTTAATGTAGAAAAGAGTTGATAGCTTGCAAGGCTAACTGCAAGTTGTTTTGGGTTGCTTAGTGCAAACAACTATGTATGTAATGCTATGTGCTTGATAGAGGAGTTGGCTCTATGCCTTTACCTGATTTTGGTAAGGTGGATCCAGTGCTTAGTGTGCATATCACTTGTCTGGTGCGAAGATCGGCTTTGTGGTTTAGTGCACAAGATTTGATGAATGTAAGAGATTGAAGCCTAATAAAGAAGAAGAAGCAGTTGGTGGATGTAGCCCCACAGTGGGGTGAACTACGTATATCATGTGTAGATGGTTTGCTTTGTACTATGATGTTTATGCTGTGGGTCTACTTAGTGCATTGTTTGTTAAGTATGATAGATAGATCTATGAATGCTTAGTGCTTTATTTATGTTGAATGTGCTGTAGCTAACTTATGATGTTAAGTGCGATGTGTATTTTGTCATTATTACTGTGCCGATCTATTCTTAGGGTTTGTTCAAAGACATGAATAAAGTTGATAAACTAATGCATGTAGTTCTTAAGTACTTTGCGAAGTAATTTTAATCACAGATCTGTGTCCCATCTTGGTAATAGACACCTGAGTCCTATAACCCCCCTACCTCTACCTCAGGTGAGACTTCGACTGCCTCGCAGATGTTGCCGAAAGGGCCAATAATTAGGGCTTTGTTGGTGCACTTTTGAAGCGTTGAACCTTGGGTCTGCCCTTGTGCCAACAATGCTCATTTAAAGAAGTATAATACATAGAGAGGAGGAACCCCATTGGAAAAATCTGTCGAAAATCATGCCAACATGGATCGATTGGAAATATAATAGTCTAGTCGAAGTAGAAGTAGACCAATGTATATTAATAATAGTATTAAGAACTAGATATTTTTTTAAACTAAAAGTTAGTTACAAAGAATTCAGATACAGGAAACTGTCGTACGAAAATTTAAGTATTAAAGAAGCTCCAAATATTGGAAAAAAATAAGTAAGAAAAAAGTATAATGAAAAGAGAAAGAAGACCCTAGTTAAGACACGGAGAGAGTGGACGAATAAGAGATTGACAAATGATTCCATATCCACACTTACGACAAATACCCATGAAGCAGTAGTCGAGTTATTGAGGTGGATCCAAATCAAGTGAGTGAGGTTCAAGCGAGAAAATCCATAATAAAGGAGACTACCATAAAACATATGAACGCAGTAAATATCAAGACCATTGACAAAGAAGAATTGAAAAGAGAAAACTCAGCGATACAAAATAAGCAGTTGGACAAAAAATTTATCGACCACGTATCAACATAGGATACTTAGTTGATCATGCAAGAGAAAAAACTGACAATGAAAATTATGACTCTAAGTACAACTAATTTAAGACACGGCAGGAAAGGACCGATGAACTTGAAAAAAACATTGATGCTCAATGCGATAGAGAAGACAATTGAAAAACCACTAACATAAATTTGGGATGACTCAACATGAATGAAATCCAAATGAAAATTGCTACAATTAATGCGTGACAAGACTTGCATGACTACCAGCTAAGAACTACCCTAGATGTCCCCTCATATGATGAACTTATCACCAACAATTATGATATAGGAACTGGAATTTAAGGAACAACTGGCCATATTTAGTTCAAATCTCCCTCTCCCACCTATAAATTTGGAGGACGCATTTGAATTTGCATCATTGTTATTTTCTCACCCACAATAGATTAAAGAGACGATTGAGCACCCGAGTGAACCTGGAACTTTCCCCAACTTGTTGAATACCATTGAATTAGACTTATATATGTTGAGAATGTGAGGAGAATTCGTTGAGACAGAGGAAGGATCAAGGCCAAGAGAAAGGTTCGACAAGACAACCGCAACGTCGTTGCAAATTCGAATGTAGAATATTCGATAGTCACAACTGGAGGATATGAATTGGAGAAAACAATGGCAAAATTTTCTATATTGTGGGAAGGAGAACATCTTCTGGAATCCTGAAACAAAATTCCTAGCAAAATAAAGAATTAGACACCTCCTAGTAGCCCAACAAATTGCCAACTTCAGGTGATGGAAGGAAGAAGCAGCAAAGTTTATTGTCAGTGGATATCACGATGGATATATTTGGCTCGAAGAGATAATAGTAATAACATACGAGCTTATTCAAAAAATCACCGACATTCCAAATATGGGGGCACAGATCCCGAAAAATTCAAATGCAAATGTTGATCGGGTCGACTATAGAAAAAACTTCAAAGGGGTTATTTATCAACAAGTTCCTCGACTTGCATGTAATATGGACAACCATAATTGTTTCCTTATGATTTACACCAACTGGTCAAGCGTTCGAATTCAAAATGACCATGATAGAGTCAATCGACCAAATATTTGAAACGGAAAAAATCTTCAACTGGTCTAAATACATGGCCAACATCATCCTGACTAACTGCAAAGAATGATAAGAATTTGGGAAGGCCATCAAATTCCCTTCTGTATTAATCTGGATAGAAATGGAGAAATATAGTCCATTCGAAGACCCTGTGTTCAGAATTAGGAAGGTTCCAACAATGGAGAAATATAGATTGTTTGTAAAAGAGTAGGCAAGCACTTCAAGATCACTACCTCCACAAGAAATGTTTCAACTATGAGTCGAAAATTTAAAAGACAACTCACATAGATGGAGGGTTGACCAGCCAATTCATCAGGCTCTATAGACATCCTACCATATTCAATTATAACTCTACTACACCAAACTTTGGTGTGGATTGGAGTCATTCCCAGAACTAGAGGAATTACATTACCAACCAACAATAGAGGAAATATTTGCTGAATTAGAAAGACAAATAGTAAGTTTTGATATTCCTATATTTGAAGGTTAGATAGACGCAGATGCTGTAGACAAGTGGTTGAATCTACTAGAAGGGTATTTCTTTGTCCATAACTTTTCGAATAGAGAAAAGATTACTTTTGTGCTCCTCAAAGTTGTTCCCCATGTCAAAGATTGGTGGAAACTTTCTCTGAGAAAAAGGAAATAGAGGAACCCTCATTATTTACAGTCATGGCCACCTAGGAATCCTTTAGGGATCCTATTAAGGAACAATACTACCTTGCCATAATTTATGACGACTTGTATACCAAATGGACCACACTGCGGAAAAAAAGAGACCAAGCAGTGCCAAATTTCACAAATATCTTCCATACCTTGCATACCAAGATGGGTATCAAATATTCGGAGAGACATTTGGTGCTCAAGTATCGCGGTGCATTGCATAGATACATCCAGACCGAAATGGAATTTCTAGACATCTCATCCTTGGGCGTGGCCTACCGATATGCTGTCAAAATCAAGTAGAATCTCAAACGAAAGATGCGACAATTTGGGCCGAGTCTAGGCCTCATAGTGTTATTATTAGTTTGAACAGGATATTGTACAGGATACCTGAGGCTGTCCCACCTAGTGATATTTCCTTGATCTCTGCTAAGCAATGCAGGAAGGTCATCTCTCAGACGGGGAAGTTTGTATTCTTCGTGATTCGCTCTCAGCATGAGATAAAAATCACATCCACATCCAAGGTCTCTATGGTTGACCTCTCCACACAGTAGAAGCAAGTAGATAAGGTCATGGAAGAATACTCGGATATCTTCTCCTCACCTACCGGGGTACCTCTGCAGTGCCAAGTCAAGCACCCCATCGATCTGACCCCCGACGCACCGCTGCCGAATGGGCCAATCTATCGTCGCTCTCTATTAGAGAATGAGGAGATCAAGTGACAGATCCAAGAATTTCTCCACAAGGGGCCCATCCGTCCTATCTCATCACCTTGCGGGAGCCCAACCGTGATGGTACAAAAGAAAGATGGAACCTAGCGAATTTGCATTGATT
>SNQJ01S0023467.1:38251-57475 GCA_010110895.2 Picea sitchensis | reverse complement strand
ACAAAAGTATTGGTGAATGGTCGCAGGATATTGTCCATCATCCTCATGAAAGTGGTTGGAGCATTTGTGAGACCAAAGGGCATGACCAACCATTCAAAAAGGCCTTCCTTTGACTTGAAGGTGGTCTTCCATACATCTATCTATTCTATCGAGACATGGTGGTAGCCAGACTTCAGATCAATCTTACTGAAGTATTTGTCCCCCATGAGTTGATCAAGGAGGTCTTCAATTCGGGGAATCGGGTATCGGTTTCTGACTGTGATTTTATTCAGAGCCCGATAATCAATGCAAAGTTGCTAGGTTCCATCTTTCTTTTGTACCATCACGGTTGGGCTCCCTCAAGGTGATGAGATAGGATGGATGTGCCCCTTGTGGAGCAATTCTTGGATCTGTCACTTGATCTCATCATTCTCTAATAGAGAGCGGCGATAGATTGGCCCATTGGGCAGTGGTGCGTCGGGGGTCAGATTGATGGGGTGCTTGACTTGGCACTGCAGAGGTACCCCGGTAGGTGAGGAGAAGATATTTGAGTATTCTTCCATGACCTTATCTACTTGCTTCTACTGTGTGGAGAGGTCAACCACAGAGACCTTGGATGTGGATGTGATTTTTATCTCATGCTGAGAGCAAATCATGAAGAATACAAACTTCCCCGTCTGAGAGATGACCTTCCTGCATTACTTAGCAAAGATCAAGGAAATATCACTAGGTGGGACAGCCTCAGGTATCCTGTACAATTTCTTGTTCAAAGTAATAATAACACTATGAGGCCTAGACATATACAGCATGATGTTTCCATAAATAAGGTTGGCCCAAAAGAACATCACAAACTTCGAGAGGAGCAACATCACACAATACCTCATCTTTGAAGGGCTTGATGTCGTACAAAAGTCAACACTGTTGGCTAACGCAGAGATCGCTCTCTTGGCAGAGCCATCCAATGGTGTAGGGTTGTGGGTGCAGCATTGTCGGCAGGGCCAGCTGCTTGACGACCTCTACTGAGATGAGGTTCTTCTGGCTACCACTATCAACGATGAAGTGCAATGGGGTTCCTTTTACCCACATATGTGAATGGAAGAGGCACTCTCCTTCTTTTGGCTTGTCTGGTTCACCATGCTGGAGCTTGTTGGTAGCAACGGTGGCACTGGGTTCCGCATCAATGATTCATCTTCCCCTTTCTAGTTTTGACTCAGAGTCAGAACCTGTATCTGAGCCAGAGGATTTCACTTCGGCCACCAGCATCTGCTTTGAGTGGCAGTCAGCAGTGTTATTCCAAGGGCTCTTATGGAAGTCACACCACTTCCCAGTATCTTTCTTTGTCTTTCTGGCATCCATCTTTGCTTGCGGCTTGGATTGGTTGTCCTGATACTATCCATCTTTTCTATATCCTTTGTTCTATGGGTTGGCACTGCCCTTTCCTGGATTTTGTTGTGAGAGGTTCCTCGACCCAAATTGTCGCGTCTTTTGTTTGAGCTTCTACTTGATTTTGACAGCATATCGGTAGGCCACGCCCAAGGATGAGATTTCTAGAAATTCCATTTCGGTCTGGATGTATCTATGCAGTGCACTGCGATACCTGATCACCAAATGTCTCTCTGAATATTTGATACCCATCTTGGTGTGCAAGGTATGGAAGATATTTGTGAAATTTGGCACTGCTTGGTCTCTTTTTTTCCGCAGTGTGGTCCATTTGGTATACAAGTCATCATAAATTCTGGCAAGGTAGTATTGTTCCTTAATAGGATCCCTAAATGATTCCCAGGTAGCCATGACTGTAAATAATGAGGGTTCCTCTGTTTCCTTTTGCTCACAGAAAGTTTCCACCAATCTTTGACATGGGGAACAACTTTGAGGAGCACAAAAGTAATATTTTCTCTATTCGAAAAGTTATGGACAAAGAAATACCCTTCTAGTAGATTCAACCACTTGTCTACAGCATCTGTGTCTATCTGACCTTCAAATATAGGAATATCAAAACTTACTATTTGTCTTTCTAATTCAACAAATATTTCCTCTATTGTTGGTTGGTAATGTAATTCCTCTAGTTCTGGGAATGACTCCAATCCACACCAAAGTTTGGTGTAGTAGAGTTATAATTGAATATGGTAGGATGTCTTTAGAGCCTGATGAATTGGCTGCTCAACCCTCCATCTATGTGAGTTGTCTTTTAAATTTTCGACCCATAGTTGAAAAAATTCTTGTGGAGGTAGTGATCTTGAAGTGCCTGCCTACTCTTTTACAAACAATCTATATTTCTCCATTGTTGGAACCTTCCTAATTCTGAACACAGGGTCTTCAAATGGACTATATTTCTCCATTTCTATCCAGATTAATAAAGAAGGGAATTTGATGGCCTTCCCAAATTCTTATCATTCTTTGCAGTTAGTCAGGATGATGTTGGCCATGTATTTAGACCAGTTGAATATTTTTTCCTTTTTAAATATTTGGTCGATTGACTCTATCATGGTCATTTTGAATTCGAACGCTCGACCAGTTGGTGTAAATCATAAGGAAACAATTATGGTTGTCCATATTACACACAAGTCGAGGAACTTGTTGATAAATAACCCCTTTGAAGTTTTTTCTATAGTCGACCCGATCAACATTTGCATTTGAATTTTTCGGGACCTGTACCCCCATATTTGGAATGCCGGTGATTTTGAGAATAAGCTCGTATGTTATTACTATTAGCTCCTCAAGCCAAATATATCCATCGTGATACCGACTGACAATAAACTTTGCTGCTTCTTCCTTCCATCACCCAAAGTTGGCAATTTCTTGGGCTACTAGGAGGTGTCTAATTCTTTATTTTGCTAGGAATTTTGTTTCAGGATTCCAGAAGATGTTCTCCTTCCCCCAATATAGAAAATTTTGCCATTGTTTTCTCCAATTCATATCCTCCAGTTGTGACTATCGAATATTCTACATTCGAATTTGCAACGACATTGCGGTTGTCTTGTCGAACCTTTCTCTTGGCCTTGATCCTTCCTCTGTCTCAACGAATTCTCCTCACATTCTCAACATATATAAGTCTAATTCAATGGTATTCAACAAGTTGGGGAAAGTTTCAGGTTCACTCGGGTGCTCAGTCATCTCTTTAATCTGTTGTGGATGAGAAAATAACAATGATGCAAAGTCAAATGCGTCCTCCAAATTTATAGGCGGGAGAGGGAGATTTGAATTAAATGTGGCCAGTTGTTCCTTAAATTATGGTTCCTATATCATAATTGTTGGTGATAAGTTCATCATATGAGGGGACATCTAGGGTAGTTCTTAGCTGGCAGTCATGCAAGTCTTGTCACGCATTAATTGTAGAAATTTTCACTTGGATTTCACTCATGTTGAGTCATCCCAAATTTATGTTAGTGGTTTTTCAATTGTCTTCTCTATCACATTGAGAATTAATGTTTTTTTCAAGTTCGTCGGTCCTTTCCTGTCGTGTCTTAAATTAGTTGTACTTAGAGTCATAATTTTCATTGTCAGTTTTTTCTCTTGCATGATCAACTAAGTATCCTATGTTGATCCGTGGTCGATAAATTTATTGTCCAACTGCTTATTTTGTATCGCTGAGTTTTCTCTTTTCAATTCTTCTTTGTCAATGGTGTTGATATTTACTGCGTTCATATGTTTTATGGTAGTCTCCTTTATTATGTATTTTCTCGCTTGAACCTCACACACTTGATTTGGATCCACTTCAATAACTCGACTACTGCTTCATGGGTATTTGTCGTAAGTGTGGATATGGAATCATTTGTCGATCTCTTATTCGTCCACTTTCTTTGTGTCTTAACTAGGGTCTTCTTTCTCTTTTCATTATACTTTTTTTTTACTTATTTTTTTCCAATATTTGGAGCTTCTTTAATACTTAAATTTTTGTACGACAGTTTCTTGTATCTGAATTCTTTGTAACTAACTTTTAGTTTAAAAAAATATCTAGTTCTTAATACTATTATTAATATACACTTATCTACTTCTACTTCGAATAGACTATTATATTTCCAATCGATCCATGTTGGCATGATTTTCGAAAGATTTTTCCAATGGGGTTCCTCCTCTCTATGTATTATACTTCTTTAAATGAGCATTGATGGCACAAGGGTAGACCCAAGGTTCAATGCTTCAAAAGTGCACCAACAAAGCCCTAACTACCGGCCCTTTCGGAAACATCTACGAGGCATTCGAAGTCTCACCTGAGGTAGAGGCAGGGGGGTTAGAGGACTCAGGCGTCTATAACCAATATGGGACACAGATCTCTGATTAAAATTACTTCACAAAGTACTTAAGAACTACATGCATTAGTTTATCAACTTTATTCATGTCATTGAACAAACCCTAAGAATAGATCGGCGCAGTAATAATGACAAAATACACATCGCACTTAACATCATAAGTTAGATATAGCACATTCAACATAAATAAAGCACTAAGCATTCATAGATCTATCTATCATACATAACAAACAATGCACTAAGTAGACCCACAGCATAAACATCATAGTACAAAGCAAACCATCTACACATGATATACGTAGTTCACCCCACTGTGGGGCTACATCCACCAACTGCTTCTTCTTCTTTATTAGGCTTCAATCTCTTACATTCATCTACTCTTGTGCACTAAACCACAGAGCCGATCTTCGCACCGGACAAGTGATATGCACACTAAGCACTGGATCCACCTTACCAAAATCAGGTAAAGGCATAGAGCCAACTCCTCTATCAAGCACATAGCATTACATACATAGTTGTTTGCACTAAGCAACCCAAAACGACTTGCACTTAGCCTTGCAAGCTATCAACTCAGCTGCTTGCATTCTTTTTCATGTTGATTTTAGTGTTCCCTTAATTTAAATTAATTAAAAAACATATATCTAAAAAACAATATAAAAATACATATAATAAACAAAATTAAAAAACATAATAAAAATATTAAAAATAAATAAAATTAAAATAAACAAAGATTTAAAATAAATAAAAACAAAAGAAAAACATGTAGTATTAAAAAAACTAAAAACTAAAACTTAACACTTATCCTAAGTTTCCCACCCACTTCCCATGCATTTCGAACCCCCCGCCCCCCTCACGTCCCATCACCTCAGGGGGGGTCCGAAAAGTTGTTTCTTAAAAACCACTCCCGGACAAGTGTCGGCTCCACATGCTAGTGGACCCCCCCCCGGTTGTTTCTCTAGGCAAGCTAATATACAATATCCTCCTTTGGTTTTTGTACAGGTGTCATCGATTAGGAGAAATAAATGACTGAGCGTACCCCTATTTTCAACAGATTCGGCCAAATTTGCAGTTCGAGATATTTGGGATTTACTTGCTATTTTTGGCCAGGAGGATCGAATTCGATCTGCTGAGCCTAAGTATTGTGTTTGTGATTTATATATATGTTTGTGATAAATTAAAAAGGGGGGATCAGTCAGGGACCATAATTTAAATCTTGTATCAGATCTCACAGAGCCATCTGTATTTTCATGAATTCAATAATACAATCACTGTGGTTACACGATTCCTGTGTCAAATATATTGGTGAAGTGCTCCTCCTGTAAATTGTTTTCTCTATTTCCAAATGTTTTCTTTCCTTATTATCTGGCAGAAGTTTATGAGCATATTTGTTGAAAGATACACTCTGTTTCTAGCTGCAAATAATATTAATGTTTTCTTCTGATATTCAGTGGAATAATTCTTCATTGCTTTGTTGCTAAATTGATCATTTATTTTTTCTCTTCTTTCATTTCATTTAATTTTACCATATCTAGTAATTTGCCTACCTTGCCCTGTAAGGTTGTCTATAAGATTTCTTTTTTATTAAATCTCAGATTATGACTCCATTGCCCAATGGCCCTTTTCTCCTACTCCAACCAAACCAATTAAAAAATCCAAACTATGAACCCATTAGCTAGCCTAATACCTATTCAAAATAAAGCTATATCAGATAGAGAGATCCCTCTCTAAGTCTTGGAGGCCTAGATCTGAGACTCGAACTGGCTTTGATGTTGCCTCTGTGAATACCTCCACTTTCTTGGGAAAATTACAGAGCGTTAATAAGAACCGCGCCCCGTTTCAATCTTTGTTAGGCAAGCCCTGGATTGAGAAAGACCAGATCCGAAAGGAAGAAGAAGAATTTCTAGAACATAAAAAGCGAGACATAATGGATTTCATGACTAGAAGGATTGCACACTTAATTGAAGAGCAGGAGACGAGATCGAAGCTATTTAGCACCATCGACTTGGATGTCGAGGTTGTAAGTACACTAGAAGAACCACTGAAGATTGAATTACATAGCCCCAACGAAGAAGAAGGGTTACTCTTGAACCATAGAAAAGAAGCTCAATAGTGCGAAGTGATTATGCCCAAAGAAGATAAGAACCAGAATGGAAAGAGGAATACCGAGTCGAAGCTCACTGGAAAGAAGGCTAGAAAGCTAAGTAAGAAGAGGGATAAGATCGAAAAATTATAGAAGGTTCCAGAGGGAGCCTCACAAAACAAAAATTTACAGAATTTGAGCTTCGTTGGGATATCAGAATAGCGACATATGGCACATCATCATGGCGAAGCAATATAGTCATTGGGACTAATATATCCATTCGACTTCTGCTCTAAATGGACTGAAAGGAAATAAAGGTTTGTCATCAGACCATTGGACCATTCTATAACGGAAAGAACAGAGTTAATGAAGCCTTCATATCCACTGCAAGCGATCCATTACAAATTTATCTATTTATCTCGTCGTGCTACGCAACTAGAACACTTTTTCCAATTGAGAATTTGAGCTCGCAGCCTCGATTCAGATTGCCCAGTGATATAGAACCCAAGATATCCATCCCGAGTGCGTGTGTCCAAAGAGCTCACCACCGAAGAAGCAACTGCGATAGAAGTTTTGATTGAATCAATGACTAAAAGAACCATGTCAGAGAGAGGATTGTCTATAGGTATACAACCATCATCGACGAGAGGAGTGAAAGCCTCCCCATCGACTGCTCGAGCTGGACCATCCTGGCCAACCAACGAAAAGATAACTAAGCATAGAGATGATCTTGCGAACGCTAATTTGATCTCGAGCATATTACCTACCTACCTACCACCTCTAAGAGGCACAGTGAATAGATATAGTGTACCCCGAGATTTCGACTACACTTTGGTCACTACGTACCTCTCGAAGGGGATACGTGCAGTTCATGTAGACCAGGATAAGATTGCAGCGTTGAAGTTTAGCGACTTCAACCTTGGAGAAAAGAAGGTGTACAACATGCTTGCTCCATATAAATACATGAAAAAGACAAAGGGAAAGAACCTGAAGCTCATCCCTTAGCAATTGACTATGGACCTCGCGCGGTCCACCTTGTTGAATGTCATGAAGATCCTGCATTTTGGAAGACATTGGGAAGTCAATGCCTGAGTCAAGCTATTGTTATCGAGCTATCATGGTGGCTACTTATAGTTAAAACTCTGCATCACAGTCGATTCAACACTGATCCACAAGATCACAGGGTTGAGCATACAGGGCCCTGACCCATAGGATTTTTACCCTGGAAATCCCACAGACCGAGCCCTAGCGCAGAATATCAAAGAGAATTACAGTGATGTTGAGAAGGGAACACAAGGCTACAAGGTAGCTTCTATTCAGAATGACGCAGTAGACCTCACCTGTCAACTCATCACAGCGAAGTTAATATGGAAGAACAGACCGACCCAAGTCACCAGTTTCGTAGTATACCTCACAGGGAAGTGCATAGAAGGACTTCAAATGAATTGGGAGAAGTACTTGGTGAACCAGCTGGAACTGGACTGCAGGGAAGCCCAGGATCAGGGATATGAGTTCCACTTCAGTTGGCTACTCATCCTGGTCGCTTTCATTGCATGGGAGATACCGGAAGGTGTGAACTTCCCGGACATAGATCCCTTTGAACCATTGGCCGTGAAGTTTAGTACGTTTTGGTACTCGAAAGACATGAATAAGAAATGGCATTTGAATTCTGTGTTTCACGCATATTACAACCAATTGAAGCTAGCCATCCAATTTGAGTCATGCATGACCCCGAATACTTTCCACAGGATTCAGCCTTTGATGAAATTCAACGTGGATTTCCATTTTATTTACATCACAGTGCACGTCGATGCTCATAAGAAACAGTTGCAACCATACTACAAGTTGATAAAATAAGACATCGAAGAGATCACCAAGGAATGGTTGGCGAACCTCCTCATTCCAGCAAACCTTGCAGAAATATCGGACATAGAAATCCCAAAAACTGTGTCGGATACACGAGGACCGAGAAATACAAAGAAGACTGACGAGGTTCACGATGTAGATAGCGCATCTATAAGGACTAATTCCATCTCATCGGACGAAGAGGGTGATGGAGAAGAGGTGGAAGGCACAGAAATAGAACAGAAGAAAGGCAAGATACCACTTCCTAGGGACGAAGAGGACACCTCAAAAAAAAGGAAGGCTTCTCCTATGAAACTTTCCTCCTAGAAGAAATCTAGAACCCCTGTAACTAAGATGCGGACTACCCTCATGTCAAATGATTTTAATTTCATCGTCGCATCCCTGAACGATGATTTGCTAGAGATAGTAGAGAAGCGGGAGGTGAAGCAAGAGAAGATGTATAATCATATTGAGATTGAACTCCAAGGGGTGCAGCAGGCACTACAATCTAGCCACGTAGTCTCCACTACACCTTTGACAGTACGAACACCAGAACTGGGGGATGAGCCAGCTCAACTCAATCAAATTGTTGATACAGTCGAATCTCACCTTCGACAAGCTCAATAAGAAATAGCGCAAGCCACCCAGGCTTTAACATAGGTACAAGGAGTCCTTATGGAACAACGCAGCACTTCAGAATGAGAAAAGCTTTCTCTCCAAGAAAAGTGGGATGAAGATAAAGTAGAGCTACAGCAAAGCAAGGAACAGTTTCTCATAGAGAAACTCAAGATAAAGGAACTGGTCAATAGAGCACTTCGCTCTGTGACAGTCGTCGAAGTACAGACCGAAGAACAGGTTCCCAAGCAGGTGGTGCAACTTGAAGAAGTAATCCAGAAGCTCCAACAGTGCATCGCAAATCTAGATCTCCATACTATGTTCAAGACCCCTCAAGAGATAAGAGACTAGCGAGAAGAAACTTCCCATAACAGAGTTGATGGACTAAAATCTCTTGCACTAGAATGAAAGCAGTTGAGTGACTTATGAAAACCTTGTTGAGGATCTAGAGTTACAGGTGTTGGAGGTACAGCTTAAAAAAGCGAAGCAGCACACAGACACGCTACAGGCGCAACTTAAGGATCTGTCGCCTGTGGAAAGAATGAAGCGGAATCACGAGAAACGTACTGCCCAGCAACAGCTCCATATGATCTAGAGGAAAGTAATGGAAATAACTCAATGACTTCAACCTGTGCAAGATAAGGCATGCCAGTTGTTTACAGAATTGGAAATCCAAGGAGCAGAGTTAGAAAAGGTCATCACCATAGAAGAACAATGCCTAGAAGGGCCAGTGAATGATGCAGTCATCCAGGAGTTCATTGAACAAGAGGCCACAACAAAGCAGCAAGTCGAAGTAGCTCGGTCCAAGCTCAAGGCATTTGAAGCCAAACTGATCAGACCAGAGTGACTTGAGACGAGTCACAGGTGAGTATTGGGGGCATGTTGGCCCTTGACCAAGTTTTGGGAGTTACTTGGTCATGTTTGACCATTTTGGGACTTCAACAGCCTGTCAAAAGAGGAGCACAAGGCGAAGTGGACATTGGCGAATCTCGCCCCTTTTTGGGTCATTTTTGGGTTTATGGGATAATGTAACGGGAATGGGATGTCGGCCCATGGGTTTACCCATTTTTAGGCCTAGTTTGTATGTATAAATAGAAGTCTAAGTGATGTAAGGAAGGGTCATAATTTCTATGTGAAAAATTAGATCTGTGTGATTTGGCTCTATGCATATTGTGTGAGATTTGCATAGCTAAGCGCAAGTCATTGTAAGAGGTTGTGAAATGCTATTTGTTGAGATATACTCAGGGAAGGAGGATCTAGCAAGCTGTGCAGATCTCCTATCCTACGCGGAGTAAGGTTTTGGTGGCTCTATGTTGTAGCCGATTGAAGAATCTAATAAAGAAGAAGAGTTGGTGGACGTAGCCCCAGGGTGGGGGTGAACCACGTAAATATTGTGTGTTATGCTTTGTGTTTTGGCTTGATGTGTTTATGTATTCTTTTGCTAAGTGATTTGAGATGATTAGATAGATCTTATTATGACGAGTTCTCATGATGGATAGAATGTTAGATATGATATATACGAATATGATTAGTGCTTGATCTACCAGATCTGATCTTTTTTTTTATGCTAAGTGCTTGAATACTCAAGATTATTGTAAATGTTGTGAAGCCCTGTTTTATCAGCGAAGTGGTTATTGATTGTATACTGTGGAACTAATGGTGCTAAGTGATTTATTAAGATTTGTAATCATAGATCTGTGTCCCATCTAAGGTTGCAGACACCTGAGTCCTGCAACCACCCATACCTCTTCCTCGGGTGAGACTTCATTTTCTTCGCAGGTGTTGCCGAAAGAGCTGGTAGTTAGGGTTTTGTTGGTCTGTTTTTGTAGCACTAAACCTAGGGTCTACCCCTATGCAAACACAGATATTTATTCCTTGGTTGTCTTGATTTCTCATGTCTAAATCTTAAAGAAAAATTTACAACTTTGTGGCCAAAGTTAGAGCAGTAAAAACAATATCCATAGAAAAACTCTTTGTACCTGGAAAATGGTTGTCTTCTTTGAGTAGGTCAATTTCTTCCATGTTGATGATTTCCTTGAGAAGAGGGTGTATTATTTTTTTTTTCTACATATTTAGTTATGGTATCGTTTCCTTCACTCCTCCTTGGCAGTTGATTTTGTTCCTTTGTTTCTGTAGGTTTGTTGTTGCCAATGGTTGTAGATTTGACAAATTTGATGTATTCCTTGTTGCTTGGCTGACCACTACTTGATCCCTCTTCATAACCCAAACCAGTTTTCAATTTTCAATTCCTTTGCTGATTCGAAATGGAGGCTAATCCATATGAGTCTTTAATACTTGTCAGATTCTGATGATATAAGGCCTGAAATTTCTCTATATCTTTTCTGACAGTCACTACTTCAGCTTCCAATTTTTCACCTTTTGTTTCGGCTTCCTTCAATTGTTGTTTGAGGACGTCTTCAATATTCTTAGCTTATTCCAACTTAACCTTAAATAAATAAATTTCTTCATATGGTTCATTGCATGTTTTCTCATACCTGAGCAATAACTGTGTTTGCTTTCTTTTCTTTTCTCTGAGTCTATCAATCTCTTCCATGGCACTGACAAGTTCTCCTTCAATATCTACTACTGCTTCCCAATTAGCAAACTCACTTCCTGTATATTCAGTGTTTGGATATTCTAAGGATATTAGCATGATATCATTTATTTTATCTTCAATAGAAGAGTCATTGCTTTCATCATCTGAGGGATCATCCTCATTGTTTACACAAAGGATTTTCTTCTTAAAATTATTCTCTTTATAGACCTTCTTGTGTTTGTGCTTCTCTTCATCATCGTATGGCTGATCCTTTATTTTGTGAGGACACTTAGAAGAAAAATGACCTATCTTAACACAGTTGAAGCACTTGAAGGGTAGTTTACCTTTGTATTTTCCTGATCCTTTCTTCAGTCTTCTCACAAAATTTTCTTCAATCGCATCTACATTGGAGTCTATGTTTTTCTCTACTTTAAAAGATGTATGTCTTGTAGTGGATTTACCTTTGGTGATTCTCATTTCATAATCAGTTAGGGTTCCAAGAAGTTCATCTAGTGTCAACATTTTGAGATCACCTATTTCCTCTATAAAAGACACTTTTGAGTTCAATCTATCAGAAAGACATCTTAATATTTGTTGGAATAGAAAAAATCCATCGATCATTTCACCTAGGCCTTTCATAGTGTTGAAAAGTTCTTCTATATATAAGAAGTACTTACTGATAGTTTTGTCTCCATCCATCTTTAACTGCTCAAATTTCAGTCTATGAGTCTGAATTTTTGCGTCTTTCACCTTTTCATTACCTTCATAACTACTTATCAGCTTGTCCCACATAACTTTTGCTAAATCAAAGTGCATGACTTTGACAAAATTGGCTTCAGCAAGTCCACTGAGGATGGCATTCATTTCTTTTGCATTAAATCTAAACTCCAACTTATCATCTTTTGAGGCCAAGACTATAGGCTTCACATATGTCGTTTCAATGACATCCCAAACATCAACACCCAAAGACATTAAATGTGTTCTCATTCTTACTTTCCAGAAGGAAAAGTTTATTCCATCAATCAAAGGGGGTCTATTAGTTGAACTTCCATCATGGCTAGTCATGTTCAAGCTTATGGGTCTACCTTTGACAAAAGGCACCAGCTATGATACCAATTGTTGGAAATATAACTGTGAGGGTGAGGTGAATCAGTTATGTATATAATATTGAAACGTTTCCTGTTATTTTTTTTTTATTCTTTCTAGATTATTATTTAATGTGTTTTTGATAATTTAACATACATAGATATACAATATTTCATCAATCACACAGAATACACAGAGACGTTGATTTTCCATGAGGAAACCCATAAGGGTGAAAACCTCTTCTTCTTAGGATGTCAATCAAGCTCCATATTTCATGTACATCACATTCTTTGAGCTCCAACTCAAATATCAGGCCACAACCTATGATAGAAAGCTACAACTTTCAGAGAGAACCAACTCTCAAATTTCTCTAGCACCAACTCCCAGGTTTCTCTAGCACCCACTAGATGGAAGCACCAACTCCCAGAATATATTCTAGCACCAACCAGAATTTAGAGGACTGCAATCCTCCCTAGCACCATCCTACCACCCTGATTGAATCTTGCAAAAATTTTACTTCCTTTCTTTGTCTCTGATATGGTTTGTTACAGATCCATGTCTCCTCTGCCTCTTCCAACTTCTATTTCTCTGTTCCTCTTCTATATGTTTCTCTTTCTACTATCTCTGCATGCTATACATTTCACCTTTGATCTACAGTTCAAGTCTTATCCATGTTCACATTCTACCCACATGCATAACTATCGCAAAATCACTCTTTCTTTTATGTTCTGCATGTCATTCTCACCTCGAGTCCTCTTCCTGATCAACATGCCAAATATTCATCTTCTCTAGCGGTTATTCAGAATCTGTTCATAATTATCGGGCATTACCCTGATATTCTCTGGCTTCTCTAGCAGTCGTAACTCTTTGTATTCTCTGGTAGTTACAATGAGTCGTTTTTGGCTTCTTTGGCTTCTAAGCCCCTTCCTTCACATGACCACCAACGGTGACCAAACGCTTATTCAAAAGGTGCTTCCCAATATTGTTCTAGTGAGAGCTGGCTCCATTTCCTAATATGACATTGGGCGAAGATCTCATGTGACCACACAATTGCGAGTGAGTTCAAAGGCGGTTTGAGGGAAACCAGCTTTTTACCCCGCAATTCACTACAGAGCTCCACGTGTCCTTTCTCCAAAATCATGGTTTCGATTGTGACCCACCTTCAACATCTTAAATTCCATGCACCTTCAATCCCCGCAATACAATGGGACCATCGATCTCACGATCATGATGGTGCTCCTGAATGGATGTTCAGATTTGCTCTTTCATGATCTGCAGATCGGATATAACTTTCCTAAATCAACGGATGTGATTTATTTTGTGATTCGGGCTTCAGGAGTTTCAAATCTCAACCCTTTCTTTACTCTGTATGTCAATCTTTCAGAGTCAACAATCCACTAACGCCTGTCCCTCTCGGATCAACGATCGATCTCCCCTTTGGGTCTCCAGACTTATCAACGATCGATATCCCCTTCGGGTCTCCAGACTTCAGAGATTTTGAATCTCAACTTCTCGTTTCTTCTGACTGGATATCTTCCAAAATGGAAGATCTGTTGACATCTTTCCTCCTTAATCCAACGACTATCCTCTGCTTTGGGACTTTGTCCTTTTCAACTCTTCGACTCTTCACTTTTCCATGAATGCTTTCACCCGGAGTCAATGATCTATTGACATGTACCCTCCTACACAATCAATGATCATGAGTGATTTTGGCACTTCAAGCTTTGGGAGTTTCAACTCTTATGCACTCATTTCTCTCGGAGTACATTCACCTGAATGCATAATCTTCTGACACGTACCCCTCTTGGTGATCAACGACTAGGGTATTCTTCGGGTATTTGGTGTTTGGGACTTTGGGACTTCGGGACTTTAGGCTAATCGTTGCTTCATTCTCCTCCGAAGTGGTCACTTGATGGATAATTCATAGGTGGTGGAGACCGCTTGCCATCGGTTAACACTTCCGCTTACACTATCCTTCCACTAAACTAGATCAACGGTTGAGAATGCACCTAAAGTGATATTTAGATCAGACGGTTGAGAGCGACTTCAAACCTTCGTCCTTCAGGACTTCAGGGATTTTGACATTTGTTGTTGATGAACCTTCTGAAGTAAATATCCCAAAGTGGTGTAGCTTGCTTACATCACTTGTTAACATGGAACAAGCCAATTTACTCTTGACACTTTTCATCATCTGATTATGCCATGTGTACTTGTTGACGTGGTCTTCCAAAAGTCCTTGTTGATGTGGTCTGCCACATGTCCTTGCTAAGGTGGTATGCTGACGTGGGTGAGACATGTAGGTAGTGTAGTGGAGGTGGAGGCAATGTGCAGTAGTGGAGTGTGACGTCTAGCGGGTAGTGGAGTGTGACGTAGGAGTGCAGAGGTGGTATGTATGAGTGGTTTGGTGGTTTTCTCATAGGGGGGGTTAGGCGGTATGTGGTAATGAGCGAGGGGAGTCCGCTTTGACAAGAAGGTGGCATGTATGAGGGTCCCACATGATAAATACCACTAGATCGAACCCCCCCATGGTTAAAGGCATAAATCCCAGGGGGGTCCGATATGCCATGTCGATCGTAGATCTGAGTGCCCAATTATCGGCCACTGAGATTAGCGTGCCCTCTAATTTATCCTATCCTTCCACTTATTTCGATCTAATGGATGACGGAAATTCAAGTGATCGAGATCTCAGATCTCAGCCCTTGCTTATCTTGTCCTTCCACTTAAATTAATCTGATGGTTGTTGTTCCTCTGGATCGGTGATCCAACAGCCACTGTCTCTCTCCCTCTTGAGCTTCTGATCTCTCTGACTTTAGAATGATTTCTAAGTGTTCACGGGTCTTGACCTTTGCTCCTCCTATGAATTTGTCTCTTGGACCTCGTCTGTACTTCTGGAAACCTCTATCTCTTCTTAGCATTCGCATCTTCTGCGCTCTTGAGGTTTGGTTAGTTGTTGTTCTTTCCATTAATGACAATCCTATTCTTCCTGTAAACATGCCAAAAAATACCATACCTCAACCATGTACAAGAATATGTCTCAAATATATCCCAATATGTGCTTCTAAGAAAGAACCATAATATCCATACCAGGGATATGTATGTACCAATATCATCAAGAGAAGGATCTCTACCATATAACACAAAGCCTCTAAGACATGCCTTAAGCATGTGCAAAACCATCCATGATACAAGCCTCAAGAATACATGTCAACATACCTTTTACTTTTTAAGACCAACTTATGCATGTCACCTCATAACAAAAGACCAACCTAGAGCATATCACCTTCAGTAGGCCTAGAATTAAGTTTTTCTCAAGTCTTCCATTGCCTCACTAGACAAGTGTTATCTGACCCATGAGTGGTACTCACTAGACACCTATAGTATGACCCATGAGGATCTAATTTATTAGGGTTTTTCATAAACCCTTTCCCTCTGCAGCTCTGAGACTTTTCTGTCACACTTTCTTCACTTCCTGAGATCCGTGATGCCTCAGATTTGTCAATAATACATGTCAATAACCTTTCACAAGATAGATATTCAATATGTTCAATAGGTGTTAATGGGATTCTCTTGCTCTCTTATTTATAATTTCCAAAGTTCCTTCCTTTAGAGGCCATCTTCTAATTGTTTTACCCATATTCCCACTTTTAGGGCTAACCCACTTTCTTGTTGCAACTACTTTACCCATAATTAGTAAACTTACAATTTCTTGTTGCAACTACTTTACCCATAATTAGTAAACTTACAATTTCTTGTTGCAACTACTTTACCCATAATTAGTAAACTTACAATTTCTTGTTGCAACTAATTGTTTTTTAATTTTTTTCTTATTTCAACAACTTTACCCATAATTAAATTCTAGTTACAACCACTTTGACTAGTAAACTTATTGATGACTTTCTAGGAGCTTCTAGAATAATTGACTTCTTTTTTACCTTCTAGGGGCTTCTAGATAACTCATGAGGGTCCTCCAACTTCACAAATCCATATCTCCTCAACCATGAGGAACCATGTGATGTACCACATATCACCGGAAACAATACGATGTATACTAACCATATATGATAGTCTTACCTGAAAATTCACTGATATAAATGTATTTACTACTCATACAAACTTGGGTTCCTTAACCACACCTCTAGGGCTACCGTAATTTGGTATCAGACTTGCTTCAAGGGTTGACATCAATCTCTAAGGGTTGACATCAATATACAAGAGAAATATCCAAGGGTTGACATCAATGACAACCAACTATCCAAACCATTGTCTAACATCCATTCATCATATTCTTGGTCTTTTATATGTTTTCAACTGCAACTCTTTGAATTCTTCCCTTGTTGAATGCATTTGCAAAGTGAGTTGGTGATCCAGGGGATCAAAATATGCTCAAAAATAAAAGTTCTCAGAATTTCTCAAAAACAGGCTTGTGTGTGTGCCTCGTCTTCATGACCCCAATGCAACTTGAATGGGTTCAAACAAAAATTTTATGCAAGATATATCACGTTCTATCCACTTTTCCAAACAGGCAAAATTTTTGTTGATTGTACAGTCCGTACTGACACGTGGCAGGTGACCGTACTAACACGTGGCAGATGATCATACTAACACATGGTAAGTAGTGATGTGGTAGAGAGTGATGTGGAAAGTGATTGGAACATGTGGTGGACCTATCTGGGTTCGACACGTGTCATGTTGTGGACCAATGGTATGGTGCCACGTGGCACCCCTCCATGGTATAAAATTTTGGTTGTAGTCTGTGGGGGTTGAACCCACAACCTTCGGGACAAGTGGAAATGACTTGGCATAGACCAGGCTACCAACCAACCTACCATATGTTTCTTACCCATATACCTTTGCGTAAATATTTAAGTTTGAACAATGGTTTAGTTAGGCAGAGAAAGGGTCAGGGCCTAGCCCCATCCCTGGTCACGAGCTCACATTTGAACCATACAACATATGTCCATAAGGTGTGGGGGTTACATATGGTTAATCCCTTGGTCATACATTGCCACATGACCACCAAATGCACGGGAGGTTTCTAACGGATCCGGACATGGCACTAGGACGCAGACACATGGAGGCCATGCGACCAGGACCTCCACCGAGAAATGTTCTATGCCTCCTAATGGTTCGACAGATTCCCACCATTTGTGGGATGCATGTGGGTGTTGAGTTTAGGCATGGGAAACACCCAGAATCCAGGTTCAAGTCACACCCAGGTGCGTTTTGGCGAGCAGAGACAACAATATTGAAGGAGAAAACTTCCAGGAAGTTATTTCTTCTTAATGTTTTGCCATCCCAGGTGAAGGAAGAGCCCAGCTAGTGATTTTTATACATTCTGGAGCCACTGGAGCCATCTATTTTTCATTTTGAGCATTTTAGATCACTAATATTTAAATTTTGAGCGTTAATGAAAATGATCCATTGGAAGTTAGACTAGGAGAAGTAGCCCAAGAGAGGGTTAAACTCCTTTATCATTTTGTTGTGTTGATGTGATTATTTTGATGGTTGTTATGTATGTTTATGCTGCTCGTGTTTAAGTAAAAAACCATTATTTTTTATGTGTTTGTAACTTGATCCTATTTCCCAAGCACATACAAATTACACTTGCTATTTTAAAGATATACAACCCTTTTTCATTTTCAAATCAAGTCGGTATCAGAGCATAAGTTTTAAAGGTTTGATTGTTTGCAAGTGTTTTATTTTTTTTTTCCTGATGCTTACAAGGTTGAAGCTCATAAGAGGAGAAGGTCAACTTGTATAGCCAAGTTCTCAACTTTAAAGAAGGAGAAAAATACATTCACCGCAAGATTCAAGAAGGAATTCAACAAGTATGGCTCATGAGGAGAGTCATGAAACTCTTACTTCAGAAGATGAAACTTTCAGAAACTATTTCTATGATATGATAGAAATGGTGAAAGTTTTATTTGAAGAAACGAATGCAATATTTCATGGTGAAAGCTCAAATCCTCCAAAAGGTAATGAGGATAATGATGATAAAAGTCCAAAAGGAAATGGAGGGGATGGTGATACCCTACCTCCTTCACCTCCATATTCCACTTCTTATACCATTCACAACCACCTCTAAATTCTCCAAAAGAACATGGTAAAATTCCACCACAAATTCCTTTGCTTAAGCTTGATATTAAGTTTCAATTGCCTATGTACAATGGAGAGGTAAATGATGAGAAATTGGATAATTGGATTCGTCAAATTGAAGTGTATTTTTGGATACAAATAATCCAAGATGATGAGACTAAGATTCAACTTTCTTCTCTTAGACTGGAAAGTGCAGCACTCATTTGGTGGGAATCCAAAACTCAAGAGGGCATGAAGAAACATGGTAAAGTTTTATCCTCTTGGAATGATTTTTTTGTTGCACTTAAAAGACAATTTTATCCATTAGAATACATGCAAAAATTTATTATGGATTGGCAAAATTTTAGACAAGATAAAGGGAAAAGTGTGCAAAGCTACACTCAATAATTTAGAAGAAGAGTTTTGATTTTGGGTATAGATTTATATTCTCAAGAAACTTTACTCAAATACATTGGAGGATTGCATAGCTACTTGAGGAACACAATACTTATGTTTAACCCTACAAGTCCAGATGAAGTTTGTGTACAAGAAACTTATTTGGAAGCAAGAGGGAGGAATGAACCTCAAGAGGGAAAAAATAATCCATTTGTTAAGGGAGACAAGGGAAAGAGGAAATTCAAAGGAAATGGAAGAAATAATTCTTCAGTCAAGAAAGAGGGAGATAAACTCTCATGTAAACATTGTTCAAAAGATGGCCATGATGAAGACCATTGTTGGAAACTTCATCCTGAAATAAG
>SNQJ01S0023467.1:19928-38201 GCA_010110895.2 Picea sitchensis | reverse complement strand
TCTCCTATATATACCAAGGAGACATTTTCATTTTGAATCATCTTGTACTTGAACATTTAAGTGGGGTAAAAGGAGGTTGTCCCCTCGAAGAGGCTTATTATCTGAAATTATATATTTTTCAAGGTGTTGAGTACTTTTTCTAAGGTTTTTCTATGCTATATTGATATTTGGTTCTTAACAGGTACTCAAGCCCAAATTGCATTCAAAACATCTTTGGTTTTATATGTAATTATGTTATATATTATTCTAAGCCTAATCAAAAGTACATTGCTAAATATTTCATTGACCATCTGCTAATTGATGAGCCTCAAGAGACCAAGCCCCAAATTGTAGATCATGTACATACTAATGCACCTTTAGAAATCCTAGTGAGACATAAGCCTCCTGCTTTATCTCCTACTCTTGCTAAACCTCCAGATGGTTGTAAGCCTCTTTCTTCACCTCCTATACCTGCAAAAATCCCAGACAGATACAAGCCTCTACATTTTCCTCCTTTTATCCATGACCTCCCTGTCAATTACATCAATAATTTGTCTAGGTTTGATGGAGAAAATGTGAAGATCACTGCTGAAAAGTATATTCAAAATCTTGAGTATTTTCTTGATCTGTTTGAGGTAGAATATGATGATGTCTGCATCGGAATGTTTTCCCTATCATTACAAGGTAAAGTCGAGAACTGGTTTAAAAATCTCCCAGCCAAAAGAATTAGTAGTTTCCATCAGTTTGTAAAAAATTTCCTAGATCGATGGGTGATCATAAGAAATGTTTTTCTCATCCTAGAAAAATATGACCATTTGAAAAGACAGCCAGGGGAGACAGTACCTCAATTTTCAGCAAGGTTCAATAAGATATATCATGCGATGCCTGTTGATATAAGATCACCCCCAGGATCAGCTCACTTGCATTACCCAGATGCCTTCGATCCTGAGATGGCATTCCAATTAAGAGAAAGGAACACTGCAACTCTCGAAGAAATGCAAAATGTTGCAGTTGATGTGGAGGCCAACTTGTTGATCAAAAGGTCAAAGTTAAAGAACAAAGAAAAGGAGCAGCTGAAATCTTCAGAAGCTAAACTAGACATTCTGGCCAGCACCATGGAAGAGATNTGATGTTCAAAGACATCATGTTCCATTGTTTTCAGAGAAAGAAAAGGTCATTGTTCCCAAACATTTTGCAGCTCACCCTTGGTACCTTGGTTTGGATAATGATTCTTTCATGTATTCAATTCACGACGTGGTCAAAGATGAAACTCTATCTCAACTTGCAGAGGAGCAACCAGCTGATACGATGTGCATGTTTGATGACATTCCTTACTTGGATAATCTACCCAAGGGTGATCAGTATCATGATGATCATGAGGCTGAAATAGAGGTGGATTGTTCAAAGCAATCAGAAACATGTCATTGGAAGGAAGAAGATTAGTTACAACTCAAATATGACAATCAACCTTTGCACAACAATCATGACAGTGATGAGGAAAATGTAGAAAATTTCAGAGTGAGGGAAAAATCTTTGCCCTTATGTTTCTCATCTTTTCAATTTCTGAAAAGAAACTCTAGGAAAGTTGTAAATAGTGAAGATAGAAACTTTTCTGATGAGTCAGTAGAGGATGTCATTTATGATATGGGATCTATTTTAGACCCAAAATCATAGTCACTAATTTCCCTTGATTTTCAAAGTCTAGATGTTAGTCCAGAAATCGAAAAAATATTTGAATCAGTGGAATGTAATTATGTACCATAGATTATAATTCATTTCAAATTTTGAAGGAGACTCTTGAACAAGTGTTGAAGGATAAACACATAAAAAGTTAGGAAATTTCATTTGAATCGATGCAGCAGTCTTGTCAGTATTTTCAGGATCCAATAGCTAATCAGTTGGATGACCTGTGTGGTCAAAATCATTCTTCATTCACCAGTCATGAGCTTAAAAGTTGTTATGATCTTGACATGGTCAAGCAATCAACTTCTCAATCTAGTTCAGCAACAGTCTTACTGCTAAACCTATCAGAAAACTTGCAGCCATATCAACCATTGCATGAGGATGAAAATAACATAGATACAATGCCAGATCATGTTGCTGACTTGGCTGAATCTAAAAATCAAGGAACATGTCATTTCTACCTTGATCCTATAGCCACCTATATGGAGAAATTTTTCACTGGAGAGCCCCAATCTATCTCTGGAATTACTTTGGTTCTTCGGGTTTGTCGAGGTCTATGTTGTAAAGATCAATCATGTTTTCAGCATTGGCCACTACACTTTACAGTTTTGAATCTATGGACAAAAGGTCAAGTTTCCTTTTCAACTGTGCTGACAAGCAATCAAATAGTCCACTGGTCTCAGTAGCTACTTGATTGGCTTCATTTGCATTTTTGTATTATTTTATTTAGCATGATTGTATTAGACTAGGATAGGAGAGTTTAAATAAGCTTAGCATTCCGAGCATCTCTTTTTCAACAGTGTTCATTTTGATTTAGTTACAATTGAAAGTTCAAAATAGGTACAGGTTGTAGAATAATTTTGGGATCAGCCCAATGAATAAAGCACCGGTCTACATGTTCAGAGTTCAGTGGTTCTTGACACCTCCTGAAATAGCTGCCATCCCCAGGTGGAGCCATTGTTATAACCCTATAATTCATAGGATCATCTGGTGACTGGAAAATTTTCACTCTGGATATATTTTGTCTTGCAAATAATATTTCATTTCTGCAAATTATTTTCAAGGAAAAGAAAAGGAAAATTCATGATTTTTTACGATGAGTGTTGTTTCCTAACCCCATGGTGACAAAAGCAAGGGAAGCAGTGCACAAAACCTACAAAAAGCACTAAACCTATATTTTTTTCTGCATTCATGCCTGGAGAATAAAGAACGCGCTTATATCGGTGGTCGATCTAGCAGCGCATAGATCAACGGCTGATAGTGGATTCTGAACCCCCTTGACCGTTCTGATTTTAATGGTTGGGGAGGGGTATGGAATGGTAATTAACAGGTGTGCACATATCTACGGTCATCCTGACAGCGCGCAGATGGATGGTCTACAAGCGATTATGGACCCCCTCAATCGTTCTGCCTTTAACGGTGGGGGAGGGGGGGTCTGGAATGAGGAAGTTTTCCCGACGGGCCCTGTCCCAATGTGTCATCAATCCATTGCATCAGACCTCCTCCACTCCAGACCACTTACTACTTACCACCATACCGACAATACCATACCGCCCCTGCCTCATGACATCATCCATTATCCTGCCACCCATTCATGAATAAACAAGCTTAGGATAAACAAAAAGAACAATAGATTAATCATGTTAGTAATAAATTTAGTATAATTAGAATATATTAAACTAGCTAATAACTAATTAATTATTAATTAATTAAGTTAATTATTTAATTTAGTAATTAGGTTAGTGTTCCCTTAATTTAAATTAATTAAAAAACATATATCTAAAAAACAATATAAAAATACATATAATAAACAAACTTAAAACAAAATTAAAAAACATAATAAAAATATTAAAAAAAATAAAATTAAAATAAACAAAGATTTAAAATAAATAAAAACAAAACAAAAAAATGTAATATTAAAAAAACTAAAAACTAAAACTTAACACTTATCCTAAGTTTCCCACCCACTTCCCATGCATTTCGGACCCCCCCCCTCACGTCCCATCACCTCAGGGGGGGTCCGAAAAGTTGTTTCTTAAAAAACACTCCTAGACAGGTGTCGGCTCCACATGCTAGTGGACCCCCCCCAGGTTGTTTCTCTAGACAAGCTAGTCTACAATAACCTCCTTCGGTTTTTGTACAGGTTTCATCGATTAGGAGAAATAAATGACTGAGCGTACCCCTATTTTCAACGGATTCGACCAAATTTGCAGTTCGAGATCTTTGGGATTTACTTGTTATTTTTGGCCAGGAGGATCGAATTCGATCTCCTGAGCCTAAGGATTGTGTTTTTGATTTATATATATGTTTGTGATAAAGTAAAAAGGGGGGATCAGTCAGGGACCATAATTTAAAACTTGTATCAGAGCTCACAGAGCCATCTGTATTTTCATGAATTCAATAATACAGTCGTTGTGGTTACACGATTCATGTGTCAAATATATTGGTGAAGTGCTCCTCCTGTAAATTGTTTTCTCTATTTCCAAATGTTTTCTTTCCTTATTATCTGGCAGACGTTTATGAGCATATTTGTTGAAAGATACACTCTGTTTCTAGCTACGGATAATATTAATGTTTTCTTCTGATATTCAGTGGTAGAATTATTCATTGCTTTGTTGCTAAATTGATCATTTTTTTTTCCTCTTCTTTCATTTCATTTAATTTTACCAGATCTAGTAATTTGCCTACCTTGCCCTATAAGGTTGTCTATAAGATTTATTTTTTATTAAATCTCAGATTATGACTCCATTGCCCAATGGCCCTTTTCTCCTACTCCAACCAAACCAATTAAAAAATCCAAACTCTGAACCCATTAGCTAGCCTAATACCTATTCAAAATAAAGCTATATCAGATAGAGAGATCCCTCTCTGAGTCTTGGAGGCCTAGATCCGAGACTCGAAGTGGCTTTGATGTTGCCTCTATGACTACCTCCACTTCCTTGGGAAAATTACAGAGCGTTAATAAGAACCGCGCCCCATTTCCATATTTGTTAGGCAAGCCCTGGATTGAGAAAGACCAGATCCGAAAGGAAGAAGAAGAATTTCTAGAACATAAAAAGCGAGACATAATGGATTTCATGACTAGAAGGATTGCACACTTAATTGAAGAGCAAGAGACGAGATCAAAGCTATTTAACACCATCGACTTGGATGTCGAGGTTGTAAGCACACTAGAAGAACCACTGAAGATTGAATTACATAGCCCCGACGAAGAAGAAGGGTTACTCTTGAACCCTAGAAAAGAAGCTCAACAATGCGAAGTGATTATGCCCAAAGAAGATAAGAATCAAAATGGAAAGAGGAATACCGAGTCGAAGCTCATTGGAAAGAAGGCTAGAAAGCTAATTAAGAAGAGGGATAAGATCGAAAAATTATAGAAGGTTCCAGAGGGAGCCTCACAAAACAAAAATTTACAGAATTTGAGCTTCGTTGGGATATCAGAATAGCGACATATGGCACGTCATCATGGCGAAGCAATATAGTCATTGGGACTGATATATCCGTTTGACTTCTGCTCTAAATGGACAGAAAGGAAATAAAGGTTTGTCATCAGACCTTTGGATCACGCTATAACGGAAAGAACAGAGTTAATGAAGCCTTCATATCCATTGCAAGTGATCCATTACAAATTTATCTATTTATCTCGTCGCGCTACGCAACTAGAACACTTTTTCCAATTGAGAATTTGAGCTCGCAGCCTCGATTCAGATTGCCCAGTGATATTTCCTTCTATCCTCTTGCAGTGTCCACATTACCTTGAGAACCCAAGATATCCATCCCGAGCGCGTGTGTCTGAAGAGCTCACCACCGAAGAAGCAACTGTGATAGAAGTTTTGATCGAATCAATGACTAAAAGAACCATGTCGGAGAGAGGATTGTCTATAGGTATACAGCCATCATCGACAAGAGGAGTGAAAGCCTCCCCATCGACTGCTCGAGCTGGACCATCCTAGCCAACCAACGAAAAGATAACTAATCATAGAGACGATCTTGCGAACGCTAAGTTGATCTTGAGCATATTACCTACCTACCTACCACCTCTAAGAGGCACAGTAAATAGAGATAGTGTACCTTGAGATTTCGACTACACTTTGGTCACTACGTACCTCTCGAAGGGGATACGTACAGTTCACATAGACCAGGATAAGATTGCATCTTTGAAGTTTAGCAACTTCAACCTTGGAGAAAATAAGGTGTACATCATGCTTGCTCCATATAAATACATGACAAAGACAAAGGGCAAGAACTCGAAGCTCATTCCTCAACAATTGACTATGGACTTCGCGCGGTCCACCCTGTTGAATGTCATGAAGATCCTGCATTTTGGAAGACAATGGGAAGTCAATGCCTGAGTCAATCTATTGATGTCGAGATATCGTGGCAGCTACTTATAGTTAAAACTCTGCATCACAGTCGATTCAACACTGATCCACAAGATCATAGGGTTGAGCATACAGGGCCCTAACTTATAGTTAAAACTCTACATCACATTCGATTTTACCCTGGAAAGCCCACAGACCGAGCCCTAGCACAGAATATCAAAGAGACTTACAGTGATGTTGAGAAGGGAAAACGAGGCTACAAGGTAGCTTCTATTCAAGATGGCGCAGTACACCTCACCTGTCAACTCATCACAGGGAAGTTAATACGGAAGAACAGACCGACCCAAGTCACCAGTTTCATAGTATACCTCACAGGGAAGCGCGTAGAAGGACTTCAAATGAATTGGGAGAAGTACTTGGTGAACCATTTGGAACTGGACTATAGAGAAGCCCAGGATCAGGGATATGATTTCCACTTCAGTTGGCTACTCATCCTGATCGCTTTCATCGCATGGGAGATGTCACAAGGTGTGAACTTCCCGGACATAGATCCCTTTGAACCACTAGCCATGAAGTTTAGTACGTTTTGGTACTTGAACGACATGAATAAGCAATGGCATTCGAATTCTGTGTTTCACACATATTACAACCAATTGAAGCTAGCCATCCAATCTGAGTCGTGCATGACCCCGAATACTTTCCATTGGTTTCAGCCTTTGATGAAATTCAAAGAAGACTGCCATTTTATTTACATCACAGTGCACGTCGATGCTCATAAGAAACAGTTGCAACCATACTACAAGTTGACAAAAGAAGACATCGAAGAGATCACCAAGGAATGGTTGGAGAACCTCCTCATTCCAACAAACCTTGTAGAAATCTCCGACATAGAAATCCCAAAAACTGTGTCGGATACACGAGGACCGAGAAATAAAAAGAAGACTGAGGAGGTTCACGATGTAGATAGCGCATCTATAAGGACTACTTCCATCTCATCGTATGAAGAGGGTGATGGAGAAGAGGTGGAAGGCACAAAAATAGAACAGAAGAAAGGCAAGATACCACTTCCTAGGGACGAAGAGGACACCTTGAAAAAAAGGAAGGCTTCTCCTCTGAAACTTTCCTCCCGGAAGAAATCTAGAACCCCTGTAACTAAGATGCGGACTACCCTCATGTCAAATGATTTTAATTTCATCTTCGTAGCCATGAATGATGCTTTGCTAGAGATAGTAGAGAAGTGGGTGGTGAAGCAGGAGAATATGTATAATCATATTGAGATTGAACCCCAAGGGGTGCAGCAGGCACTACAATCTAGCCACGTAGTCTTCACTACACCTTTGACAGTAGGAACACCAGAACTGGGGGAAGAGCCAGCTCAACTCCATAAAATTGTTGATACAGTCGAATCTCACCTTTGACAAGCTCAAGAAGAAATAGTGCAAGCCACCCAGGCTTTAACATAGGTACAGGGAGTCCTTATGGAACAACGCAGCACTTCAGAATTAGAAAATCTTGCTCTCCAAGAAAAGTGGGATGAAGATAAAGTAGAGCTACAGCAAAGCAAGGAACAATTTCTCATAGAGAAACTCAAGATAAAGGAACTAATCAACATAGCACTTCGCTCTGTGACAGTTGTTGAAGTACAGACCGAAGAACAGGTTCCACAGCAGGTGGTGCAACTTGAAGAAGTAATCCAGAAGCTCCAACAGTGCATCGCAGATCTAGAGATCCATACTATGTCCAAGACCCCTCAAGAGATAAGAGACCAGTGAGAAGAAACTTCCCGTAACACAGTTCATGGACTAAAATCTCTTGCACTAGAATGCAAGCAGCTCAGTAACCACAGCGCTCAGACCTATGAAAACCTTGTTGAGAATCTAGAGTTACAGGTGTTGGAGGTACAACTTAAAGAAGCGAAGCAACACACAGACATGCTACAGGTGCAACTGAAGGCTCTGTCGCCTGTGGAAAGAATGAAGCGGTCTCACAAGAAACGTACTTCCCAGCAATAGCTCCATATGATCTAGAGGAAAGTAATGGAAATAACTCAATGACTTCAACCTATGCAAGATAAGGCATGTCAGTTGTTTACAGAAGTGGAAATCCAAGGAGAAGAGTTAGAAAAGGTCATCACCGTAGAAAAACAATGCCTAGAAGGGCCAGTGAATGATGCAGTCATCAAGGAGTTCACCGAACAAGAGGCCACAACAAAGCAGCAAGTCGAAGTAGCTCGGTCCAAGCTCAAGGCATTTGAAGCCGAATTGATTAGACCAGAGTGACTTGAGACGAGTCACAGGTGAGTGTTGGGGGCATGTTGGCCCTTGACCAAGTTTTGGGAGTTACTTGGTCATGTTTGACCATTTTGGGATTTCAACAGCCTGTCAAAAGAGGAGCGCAAGGCGAAGTGGACATTGGTAAATCTCGCCCCTTTTTGGGTCATTTTTGGGTTTATGGGATAATGTAACGGGAATGGGATGTCGGCCCATGGGTTTACCCATTTTTAGGCCTATTTTTTATGTATAAATAGAATTCTAAGTGATGTAAGGAAGTGTCATAATTTCTATGTGAAAAATTAGATCTGTGTGATTTGGCTCTGTGCATATTGTGTGAGATTTGCATAGCTAAGTGCAAGTCATTGTAAGAGGTTGTGAAAGACTATGTGTTGAGATATACTCAGGGAAGGAGGATCTAGCAAGCTGTGCAGATCTCCTATCCTACGCGGAGTAAGGTTTTGGTGGCTCTGTGTTGTAGCCGATTGAAGAATCTAATAAAGAAGAAGAGTTGGTGGACGTAGCCCCAGGGTGGGGGTGAACCACGTAAATACTGTGTGTTATGCTTTGTGCTTTGGCTTGATGTGTTTATGTATTCTTTTGCTAAGTGATTTGAGATGATTAGATAGATTTTATTATGATGAGTTCTCATGACGGTTAGAATGTTAGATCTGATATATACGAATATGATTAGTGCTTGATCTACCAGATATGATCTATTTTCAAGTGCTTGAATACTCAATATTGTTGTAAATGTTGTGAAGCCATGTTTTATCAGCGAAGTGGTTATTGATTGTATATTGTGAAACTAATGGTGCTAAGTGATTTATTAACATTTATAATCATAGATTTGTGTCCCATCTAAGGTTGTAGACACCTGAGTCCTGCAACCACCCCTACCTCTTCCTCGGGTGAGACTTCATTTTCTTCGCAGGTGTTGCCGAAAGGGCTAGTAGTTAGGGTTTTGTTGGTGTGTTGTTGTAGCGTTGAACCTAGGGTCTTCCCCTGTGCCAACATAGATATTTATTCCTTGGTTGTCTTGATTTCTCATGTATAAATCTTAAAGAAAAATTTACAACTTTGTGGCCAAAGTTAGAGCAGTAAAAACAATATCCATAGAAAAACTCTTTGTACCTGGAAAATGGTTGTCTTCTTTGAGTAGGTCAATTTCTTCCATGTTGATGATTTCCTTGAGCAGAGGGTGTATTATTTATTTGTTCTACATATTTAGTTATGGTATTGTTTCCTTCACTCCTCCTTGGCGATTGATTGTGTTCCTTTGTTTCTGTAGGTTTGTTGTTGTCAATGGTTGTAGATTTGACAAATTTGATGTATTCTTTGTTGCTTGGCTGACCACTACTTGATCCCTCTTCATAACCCAAACCAGTTTTCAATTTTCAATTCCTTTTCTGATTCGGAATGGAGGCTAATCCATATGAGTCTTTAATACTTGTCAGATTCTGATGATATAAGGCCTGAAATTTCTCTATATCTTTTCTGACAGTCACTACTTCAGCTTCCAATTTTTCACCTTTTGTTTCGGCTTCCTTCAATTGTTGTTTGAGGACGTCTTCAATATTCTTAGCTTATTCTAACTTAACCTTAAACAAAGCAATTTCTTCAGATGGTTCATTGCATGTTTTCTCATACCTGAGAAATAACTGTGTTTGCTTTCTTTTCTTTTCTCTGAGTCTATCAATCTCTTCCATGGCACTGACAAGTTCTCCTTCAATATCTACTACTGCTTCCCAATTAGCAAACTCACTTCCTGTATATTCAGTGTTTGGATCTTCTAAGGTTATTAGCATGATATCATTTATTTTATCTTCAATAGAAGATTCACTGCTTTCATCATCTGAGGGATCATCCTCATTGTTTACACAAAGGATTTTCTTCTTAAAATTATTCTCTTTATAGACCTTCTTGTGTTTGTGCTTCTCTTCATCATCGTATGGCTGATCCTTTATTTTGTGAGGACACTTAGAAGAAAAATGACCTATCTTAACACAGTTGAAGCACTTGAAGGGTAGTTTACCTTTGTATTTTCCTGATCCTTTTTTCAGTCTTCTCACAAAATTTTCTTCAATCGCATCTACATTGGAGTCTATGTTTTTCTCTACTTTAAAAGATGTATGTCTTGTAGTGGATTTACCTTTGGTGATTCTCATTTCATAAGCAGTTAGGGTTCCAAGAAGTTCATCTAGTGTCAACATTTTGAGATCACCTATTTCCTCTATAGAAGACACTTTTGAGTTCAATCTATCAGGAAGACATCTTAATATTTGTTGGAATAGAAAAAATCCATCTATCATTTCACCTAGGCCTTTCATAGTGTTGAAAAGTTCTTCTATATATAAGAAGTACTGACTGATAGTTTTGTCTCCATCCATCTTTAACTTCTCAAATTTCAGTCTATGAGTCTGAATTTTTGCGTCTTTCACCTTTTCATTACCTTCATAACTACTTATCAGCTTGTCCCACATAACTTTTGCTAAAGCAAAGTGCATGAATTTGACAAAATTGGATTCAGCAAGTCCACTGAGGATGGCATTCATTTCTTTTGCATTAAATCTAAACTCCAACTTATCATCTTTTGAGGCCAAGACTACATGCTTCACATATCCCGTTTCAATGACATCCCAAACATCAACACCCAAAGACATTAAATGTGTTCTCATTCTTACTTTCCAGAAGGAAAAGTTTGTTCCATCAAACAAAGGGGGTCTATTAGTTGAACTTCCATCATGACTAGTCATGTTCAAGCTTATGGGTCTACCTTTGACAAAAGGCACCGGCTCTGATACCAATTGTTGGAAATATAACTGTGAGGGTGAGGTGAATCAGTTATGTATATAATCTAGAAACTTTTCCTGTTATTTTTTTTTATTCTTTATAGATTATTATTTAATGTGTTGTTGATAATTTAACATACATAGATATACAATATTTGATCAATCACACAGAATACACAGAGACGCTGATTTTTCATGAGGAAACCCATAAGGGTGAAAACATCTTCTTCTTAGGATGTCAATCAAGCTCCATATTTCATGTACATCACAGTCTTTGAGCTCCAACTTAAATATCAGGCCACAAACTATGATAGAAATCTACAACTTTCAGAGAGAACCAACTCTCAAATTTCTCTAGCACCAACTCCCGGGTTTATCTAGCACCCACTAGATGCAAGCACCAACTCCCGGAATATATTCTAGCACCAACCATAATTTAGAGGACTGCAATCCTCCCTAGCACCATCCTACCACCCTGATTGAATCTTGCAAAAATTTTACTTCCTTTCTTTGTCTCTGATATGGTTTGTTACAGCTCCATGTCTCCTCTGCCTCTTCCAACTTCTATTTCTTTGTTCCGCTTCTATATGTTTCTCTTTCTACTGTCTCTACATGCTATACGTTTCACCTTTGATCTATATTTCAAGTCCTATCTATGGTCACATTCTACCCACATGCATAACTATCACAAAATCACTCTTTCTTTTCTGTTCTGCATGTCATTCTCACCTCAAGTCCTCTTCCTGATCATCATGCCAAATATTCATCTTCTCTAGCGGTTATTCAGAATCTGTTCATAATTATCGGGCATTACCCTGATATTCTCTGGCTTCTCTAGCAGTCATAACTCTTTGTATTCTCTGGTAGTTACAGTCAGTCATTTTTGGCTTCTTTGGCTTCTAAGCCCCTTCCTTCACATGACCACCAACGGTGACCAAACGCTTATTCAAAAGGTGCTTCCCGATATTGTTCTAGTGAGCGTTGGCTCCATTTCCTAATATGACATTGGGTGAAGATCTCATGTGACCACATGATTGCGAGTGAGTTCAAAGGCGGTTTGAGGGAAACCATCTTTTTACCCCGCAATTCACTACAGAGCTCCATGTGTCCTTTCTCCAAAATCATGGTTTCGATTGTGACCCACCTTCAACATTTTAAATTCCATGCACCTTCAATCCCTGCAATACAACGAGACCATCGATCTCACGATCTTGATGGTGCTCCTAAATGGATGGTTCAGATTTGTTCTTTCATGATCTGCGGATCAGATATAACTTTCTTAAATCAACGGATGTGATTTATTTTGTGATTTGGGCTTCGGGAGTTTCAAATCTCAACCCTTTCTTTACTCTGTATGTCAATCTTTCGGAGTTGACAATCCACTGACGCCTGTCCCTCTCGAATCAACGATCGATATCCCCTTTGGGTCTCCAGACTTATCAACGGTCGATATCCCCTTCGGGTCTCCAGACTTCAGAGATTTTGAATCTCAACTTCTCGTTTCTTCTGACTGGATATCTTCCAAAATGGAAGATCTGTTGACATTTGTCCTCCTTAATCCAACGACTATCCTCTGCTTTGGGACTTTGGCCTTTTCAACTCTTCGACTCTTCACTTTTCCATGAATGATTTCACCCGGAGTCAATGATCTATTGACATGTACCCTCCTACACAATCAACGATCATGAGTGATTTTGGCACTTCGGGCTTTGGGAGTTTCAACTCTTATGCACTCATTTCTCTCGAAGTAATTTCACCTGAATGCATAATCTTTTGACACGTACCCCTCTTGGTGAACAACGACTAGGGTATTCTTCGGGTATTCGGTGTTTGGGACTTTGGGACTTCGGTACTTTAGGCTAATCGTTGCTTCATTCTCCTCCGAAGTGGTCACTTGATGGATAATTCATAGGCGGTGGAGACCGCTTGTCATCGGTTAACACTTCCGCTTACACTATCCTTTCACTAAACTATATCAACGGTTGAGAATGCACCTAAAGTGATCTTTAGATCAGACGGTTGAGAGCGACTTCAAACCTTCATCCTTCAGGACTTCGGGGATTTTGACATTTGTTGTTGATGAACCTTCTGAAGTAAATATCCCAGAGTGGCGTAGCTTGCTTACGTCACTTGTTAACATGGAACAAACCAATTTACTCTTGACACTTGTCATCATCTGATTATGCCATGTGTACTTGTTGACGTGGTCTTCCACATGTCCTTGTTGATGTGGTCTGCCACATGTCCTTGCTAAGGTGGTATGCTGACGTGGGTGAGACGTGTAGGTAGTGTAGTGGAGGTGGAGGCAATGTGCAGTAGTGGAGTGTGACGTGTAGCGGGTAGTGGAGTGTGACGTAGGAGTGCAGAGGTGGTATGTATGAGTGGTTTGGTGGTTTTCTCACAGGGGGGGTTAGGCGGTAAGTGGTAATGAGCGAGGGGAGTCCACTTTGACAAGAAGGTGACATGTATGAGGGTCCCACATGATAAATACCACTAGATCGAACCCCCCCCATGGTTAAAGGAAGAAATCCCGAGGGGGTCCAATATGCCTTATCGATCGTAGATCTGAGTACCCAATTATCAGCCACTGAGATTAACGTGCCCTCTAATTTATCCTGTCCTTCCACTTATTTCGATCCAATGGCTGATGGAAATTCAAGTGATCGAGATCTCAGATCTCAGCCCTTTCTTATCCTGTCCTTCCACTTAAATTAATCCGATGGTTGTTGGTCCTCTGGATCAGTGATCCAACGGCCATTGTCTCTCTCCCTCTTGAGCTTCTGATCTCTCTGACTTTAGAATGATTTCTAAGTTTTCATGGGTCTTGAACTTTGCTCCTCCTGCGAGTTCGTCTCTTGGAACTCGTCTGTACTTCTGGAAACCTCTATCTCTTCTTAGCATTCTCATCTTCTGCGCTCTTGAGGTTTGGTTAGTTGTTTTTCTTCCCATCAATGACAATCACATTCTTCCTGTAAACATGCCAAAAAATACCATACCTCAACCATGTACAAGCATATGTCTCAAATATATCCCAATATGTGCTTCTAAGAAAGAACCATAATATCCATACCAGGGATATGTATGTACCAATATCATCAAGAGAAGGATCTCTACCATATATCACAAAGCCTCTAAGACATGCCTTAAGAATGTGCAAAACCATCCATGATACAAGCCTCAAGAATACATGTCAACATACCTTTTACTTTTTAAGACCAACTTATGCATGTCACCTCATAAAAGAAGACCAACCTAGAGCATCTCACCTTCAGTAAGCCTAGAATTAATTTTTTCTCAAGTCTTCCATTGCCTCACTAGACAAGTGTTATCTGACCCATGAGTGGTACTCGCTAGACACCTATAGTATGACCCATGAGGATCTAATTTATTAGGGTTTTTCATAAACCCTTTCCCTCTGCAGCTCCGAGACTTTTCTGTCACACTTTCTTCGCTTCCTGAGATCCGTGATGCCTCAGATTTGTCAATAATACATGTCAATAACCTTTCACAAGATAGATATTCAATATGTTCAATAGGTGTTAATGGGATTCTCTTGTTCTCTTATTTATAATTTCCCAAGTTCCTTCCTTTAGAGGCCATCTTCTAATTGTTTTACCCATATTCCCACTTTAGGGCTAACCCACTTTCTTGCTGCAACTACTTTACCCATAATTAGTAAACTTACAATTTCTTGTTGCAACTAATTGTTTTTTAATTTTTTTCTTATTTCAACAACTTTACCCATAATTAAATTCTAGTTACAACCACTTTGACTAGTAAACTTATTGATGAATTTCTAGGAGCTTCTAGAATAATTGACTTCTTGTTGACCTTCTAGGGGCTTCTAGATAACTCATGAGGGTCCTCCAACTTCACAAATCCATATCTCCTCAACCATGAGGAACCATGTGATGTACCACATATCACCGGAAACAATACGATGTATACTAACCATATATGATAGTCTTACCTGAAAATTCACTGATATAAATGTATTTATTACTCATACAAACTCGGGTTCCTTAACCACACCTCTAGGGCTACCGTAATTTGGTATCAGACTTGCTTCAAGGGTTCACATCAATCTCTAAGGGTTGACATCAATATACAAGAGAAATCTCCAAGGGTTGACATCAATGACAACCAACTATCCAAACCATTGTCTAACATCCATTCGTCATATTCTTGGTCTTTTATATGTTTTCGACTGCAACTCTTTGAATTCTTCCCTTGTTGAATGCATTTTCAAAGTGATTTGGTGATCCAGGGGATCAAAATATGCTCAAAAATAAAAGTTCTCATAATTTCTCAAAAACAGGCTCGTGTGTGTGCCTTGTCTTCATGACCCCAATGCAACTTTAATGGGTTCAAACAGACATTTTATGAAAGATATATCATGTTCTATCCACTTTTCCAAACAGGGAATTTTTTTGTTGATTGTACAGTCTGTACTGACACGTGGCTGGTGACCATACTAACATGTGGCAAATGATCGTACTAACACATGGTAAGTAGTGATGTGGTAGAGAGTGATGTGGAAAGTGATTGGCACATGTGGTGGACCTATCCGGGTTCGACACGTGTCATGTTGTGGACCAATGGTATGGTGCCACATGGCACCCCTCCATGGTATAAAAGTTTGGTTGTAGTCTGTGGGGGTCGAACCCACAACCTTCGGGACAAGTGGAAATGACTTGGCATAGACCAGGCTACCAACCAACCTACCATATACCTTCGCGTAAATATTTAAGTTTGAACAATGGTTTGGTTAGGCAGAGAAAGGGTCGAGGCCTAGCCCCATCCCTGGTCACGAGCTCACATTTGAACCATACAACATATGTCCATAAGGTGTGGGGGTTACATACAGTTAATCCCTTGGTCATACATTGCCACATGACCACCAAATGCATGGGAGGTTTCCAACGGATCCGGAATTGGCACTAGGACGCAGACACATGGAGGCCATGCAACCAGGACCTCCACCGAGAAATGGTCTATGCCTCCTAATGGTTCGATAGATTGCCACCATTTGTGGGATGCATGTGGGTGTTGAGTTTAGGAATGGGAAACACCCAGAATATAGGTTCAACTCACACCCAGGTGCGTTTTGGCGAGCAGAGACAACAATATTGAAGGAGAAAACTTCCAAGAAGTTATTTCTTCTTAATGTTTTGCCAAACCAGGTGTAGGAAGAGCCTAGCTAGGGATTTTTATACATTCTGGAGCCACTGGAGCCATCTATTTTTCATTTTGAGCATTTTAGAGCACTAATATTGAAATTTTGAGCATTAATGAAAATGATCCATTGGAAGTTAGACCAGGAGAAGTAGCCCAAGAGAGGGGTAAACTCCTTTATCATTTTGTTGTGTTGATGTGATTATTTTGATGGTTGTTATGTATGTTTATGCTGCTCGTGTTTAAGTAAAAAACCATTAATTTTTATGTGTTTGTAACTTGATCCTATTTCCCAAGCACATACAAATTACACTTGCTATTTTAAAGATATACAACCCTTTTTCATTTTCAAATCAAGTTGGTATCAGAGCATAAGTTTTTAAAGGTTTGATTGTTTGCAAGTGTTTTATTTTTTTTTTCCTGATGCTTACAAGGTTGAAGCTCACAAGAGGAGAAGGTCAACTTGTATAGCCAAGTTCTCAACTTTAAATAAGGATAAAAATATAGTCACCACAAGATTCAAGAAGGAATTCAACAAGTATGGCTCATGAGGAGAGTCATGAAACTCTTACTTCAGAAGATGAAACTTTCAGAAACTATTTCTATGATATGACAGAAATGGTGAAAGTTTTATTTGAAGAAAGGAATGCAATATTTCATGGTGAAATCTCAAATCCTCCAAAAGGTAATGAGGATAATGATGATAAAAGTCCAAAAGGAAATGGAGGGGATGGTGATACCCTACCTCCTTCACCTCCATATTCCACTTCTTATACCATTCACAACCACCTCTAAATTCTCCAAAAGAACATGGTAAAATTCCACCACAAACTCCTTTTCTTAAGCTTGATATTAAGTTTCAATTGCCTATGTACAATGGAGAGGTAAATGATGAGAAATTGGATAATTGGATTTGTCAAATTGAAGTGTATTGTTGGATACAAAGAATCCAAGATGATGAGACTAAGATTCAACTTTCTTCTCTTAGACTGGAAAGTGCAGCACTCATTTGGTGGGAATCCAAAACTCAAGAGGGCATGAAGAAACATGGTAAAGTTTTATCCTCTTGGAATGATTTTTTTGTTGCACTTAAAAGACAATTTTATCCATTAGAATACATGCATAAAGTTATTATGGATTGGCAAAATTTTAGACAAGCTAAAGGGAAAAGTGTGCAAAGCTACACTCAAGAATTTAGAAGAAGAGTTTTGATTTTGGGTATAGATTTATATTCTCAAGAAACTTTACTCAAATACATTGGAGGATTGCATAGCTACTTGAGGAACACAATACTTATGTTTAACCCTACAAGTATAGATGAAGTTTGTGTACAAGAAACTTATTTGGAAGAAAGAGGGAGGAATGAATCTCAAGAGGGAAAAAATAATCCATTTGTTAAGGGAGACAAGGGAAAGAGGAAATTCAAAGGAAATGGAAGAAATAATTCTTCAGTCAAGAAAGAGGGAGATAAACTCTCATGTAAACATTGTTCAAAAGATGGCCATGATGAAGACCATTGTTGGAAACTTCATCCTGAAATAAGGCCCAAAAAGTTCAGCCATAAAGGGAAACCAAATATTGTTGCAACTACACAACATGATTTAAGTTATGATTATGGTGATGAAACAAAAATAACATCCATGGGTTTTCAAGGGATTTAAGTAGTAGCCTCAATGAAAATCAACATGAAAAAGAAAGAATAGAGCTTTTCCACATAAGGGTTATTTTAAAGCATACCAAGATAAATATTCTTTTTGATACTGGATCTCAAGCAAACCTCATATCTGAAGACACTGTCAAGAAATTAAAATTGGAAACTACTCACATCCTAAACCTTACCCTCTAGGATGCATATGTGACAATGCCAAATTGCATGTGACAAGAAGGTGTAAACTTAGATTTTCCATCACTGCAAACTTTATATATGAGGTAGAGCTTGATGTTATTCCATTGTATATTTGTGGTATTTCGTTGGGAAGCCCATATTTATATGATAAGAGAGCCATCTTTCATCGCCATGAGAACAAATATCATTTGTTAAAAAATGGAGTT
>SNQJ01S0023467.1:0-19878 GCA_010110895.2 Picea sitchensis | reverse complement strand
TAGGCTTAATTACTTTTTGAGGGTTTGGTGCATTACTTCCATTGAAAATAATTTGCAGAGATGAAATATTATTTGCAAACCTATACACCCAGAGTGAAAAATTTCCAGTCAATAGATGACCCTATGAATTATAGAGTTATAACAGTGGCTCCACCTGGGGATGACAGCTATTTTGGGAGGTGTCAAGAACCACAGACCTATGAACATGCAGACTGGTGCTTTATCCATTGGGCTGATCCCAAAATCTTATTCTGCAACCTGTACCTATTTTGATCTTGCAACTAAAACCAAATCAAATGAACATTGTTGAAAAAGAGATGCTCAGAATGTTGAGCTTATTCACATTCTCCTACATACCCTATGGTACTGATAATTTTGTTAAATCAAATAATACAAAAATGCCAATGAATCCAATCAAGTAGCTTCTGATACCAGTGGACTGCTTGACTTCTTGTTTGCACAGTCAAAAAGTTAGCCTGACACTTTGCCCATGGATTCAAAACTGCAAAGTGAAAAGGCCACTATTGAAAACGTGATTAATATTTACCATAGAGACCTCGACAATATTGAAGAACAAAAGTACTGCCAGAGATATATTTAGGCTCTACAGTGAAAAAAATTTCCATATAGGTAGCTATAGGATCAAGGTAGAAATGACATGTTCCTTGATTTTTGGATGGCAGCTTTGGCATTGTATCTATGTTATCTTCATCCTCATGCATTTCCCGACATGGTTGCAACTGCTCTGATGGGATTTGTAATGTGACTTCTGTTGAAAAAGACAATGAAGTTGATTGTCTGATCATGTCAATATCATAACAGTGTTTTATCCCGTAGCTGGATGATGGAAAAAGACTTTGACAACACAAGTCATCCAACACATCTCATATTGGACCCTGTAGAAATTGAACTGACTGTTGTATTGGTTCCACTTAAACTTCTTGATTTTATGTGTACTTATCCTTTAGCATATACTCAAGATTCTTTTTCAAAAACCGAAATGAATTAAAGCATAATGGTACAGAGTTATTGTGGATTAACTCATAATTTGTCTCAGGCTCTAAGCTTTCATCGAGAATTTGAAAATCAATGTAGGTCAAGGGTTGCGATTCTAGGTTTAGAACAACCTCCATATCCCTAATGGCATTTTCAACTGATTGATCAGAGAAATTTCTGTCTTCGCTATTTTTAAATGGCCTAGAGTTTCTTTTCATAAATTGAAAAGATGAGAAACATAAGGGCAAAGTGTTTTCACTTACTCTGAGATTTTCTACACTTTGATCCTTGCTGTCATAATTTCCATGTGCAGATTGATTGTCATATCTAAGTTGTAATTGATCTTCTTCCTGCCAATGACATGCTGTTGATTGCTTTGAACAATCCACATCTATTTAAGCCTCATGCTCATCATCATACTGATCACACTTGGGTGGATAATCCAAGTAAGGAATGTCGTCAAACATGTACATCATATCAGTTGGTTGTTCCTCTGTAGGTTGAGATGGAGCTTCATCTTTGACTGTGTTGTGAATTGAATACATGAAAGAATCATTATCCAAACCATGGTACCAAGGATGAACAAAAAAATGTTTGGGAACAATGACCTTTTCTTTCTCTGATATCAATGGAACATGGTGTCTTTGTATAGCAAGCTCATCTTTCCTATTGATCCTCTACATCATCTCTTCCATGGCACAGGCCAAAATATCCAATTTAGCTTCTGATGACTTCAGCTACTCCCTTCCTTTGTCCATTAACTTTGACCTTTTGATCAGCAAGTTGGTCTCCACATCAACTGCAATGCTCTTCATTTCTTCAAGGCTTTCAATGTTCCTTTCTTTTAATTGGAATGCCATCTCAGGATCAAAGGGATCTAGGAAATGCAAGTGGGCTGATCCTGGGGGTGGCTTTATATCAACAGGCATTGCATGATATACCTTATTGAACCTTGTTGAAAACTGTTGTACTGTTTCCCCTGGCTGTCTTTTCAAATGGTCATACTCTTCCAAGATGAGAAAAACATTTCTCATGATCACCCACCTATCTAAGAAAACTTGCATGAAATGCTGAAAATGTCTGATGTTTGCAGCTAGAAGGTTCTTAAACCAATCTTTAACTTTACCTCCCAAAGACAAGGCAAACATTCTGATGCAGACATCATCATATTCAATCTCATAAAGGTCAAGGAAATCCTCAAGGTTTTGAATATGCTTTTCAACAGCAATCTTCCCATTTTCTCCATCAAACCTAGGCAGATTATTGATGTAATTGATAGGGAGGTCATGGAGATTAGGAGGAAAATCTAGAGGCTTGTATCGATCTGGGACTTTTACAAGCATAGGAGATGAATCAAGGGGATTACAACCATCCAGAGGTTTAGCAAGAGTAGGAGATAAAGCAGGAGGCTTATGTTTCACTAGGGTTTCTACAGGTGCATCTGGGATGTGCACAGGTGGATGAGTATGTTCATAATATACAATTGGGGATATGATCTCTTGAGACTCATCAATTAATAGATGGTCAAAGTAATCTTCAGCAATATACTTTTGATCAGGCTAAGAAAAAGACAAGACATAATTGCAGATAAAACCAAAAATGTCTTGAATACAATTTGAGCTTGAGTACCTGGTTTTTCTAGACTGCTTGGACATGCTTTAGGTCCTTCCTCCAGTGGAGTCTTTGAGTCAGCACTGTCTGGAGCTGGTTGGAGTCGCCAGGTGAATGATCTCATCCTTCTGGTGTCTGGTCACTATCCACCATTAGTGATCAGATCTGGAGCTTGAAGTGTACTATTGGGGAGAGTTCCCAGTGGAGTCACCATTCTGTTAGCACTCTGTAATTTGCCCACGGCTAAAGAGGTAGTCACAGAGGCAACATCAAAACCACTTCGAGTCTTGGATCTAGCCCTCCAAGACTCAGAAAAGGATCTCTCTGTCTGATATAGATTTTTTTGAAGAGAATATTAGGCTAGTTATGAAGAACATAGGTTTGTTTATGGATTTTCTGGTTGAGACAACAAAAGAAGACCATTGGGATATGGGGTCTGTGGAAAGTTTGAAATTGAACACAGGTCTATAAGGTATTTCCATAGGTCAAGGTAATACAGACGTTGGATTCTTTAGAAATAAAGTGATGTAAAAGAGGTACAGACGAGATAATCAACTACAACAAAAAAGCATCCAAGAATTTCTTCATTGTAGTATCAAAGGAAAACATTAAGATTCTCAAAAGAACTGCGCAGAGTATCAGGGATAAATTCTGCGTTAAATCTCCTTTTGAAAATTATAAAGAGAGAAACATAATTAATACTGATTAGGATCACATTCAACGAAGCAATAAAACTTCACCAATCGTCGACACACAGGAATCCTGTGAAAAAGTCCCTTTGTATTCCTGGTGAATCAGAAAAATGTTACAAGGAATCGCCTTCCTGGGCGTGAGATCAACAACCTCTACATTAAAAATAATATCTGAATAAATAGGGGGGATCCCCCAACAAGTTTCAAGAGTCGTATTTAACCGCCTCGGCCAAAAATAGCCACGAATCCCCCAAATTCTAGAACTGCATGCCATGAAAGATAGGCCTAATTTCTGCAAAATAGGGGTCCGAACAAACATTTGTTTCTCTTCAACATTGACACCTGGGGGAAAAATGAAGGAGGTTATTGGATATGGGCATGTTATGGACAAAAACCTCCTTCTGTTTCACCAAATTCATCTCCAGTTGGCCGTAACAACTCCCGCAAAATCAAGACTGTGACGGAAAAGCGAAAATATGGAAAAAAGGGCCTCGAAGATGGATTTTATTCTCCCTGCTCGTGGAACCTTTGAAAAAAATGAGAGAGTTTTTTGTTATTCATCCCATTATGGAGAAAAATCTATCTTGGTTTTTAAAAATTCATTTTCATTTGCCCAGAATATCCTCCGTAAAAAGACGTTCTGAACAGGCAAAAAATGGTGAAAATGAAAAAAGCGGTTTTGTTTTCGGGAAAGCGGTATTCTGGACCCCCCCTAAGGTGGTAAGCGGTTTTATGGGGGGAGGGGCATACGCTGAAATAAGGTGCTAACACATGTATGGGGAGTTGTTTTCCTTCACTCCTCCTTGGCGGTTGATTATGTTCCTTTGTTTTTGCAGATTTGTTGTTGTCAATGGTTGTAGATTTGACAAATTTGATGTATTCTTTGTTGATTGACTGACCACTACTTAAAACCTCTTCATAACCCAAACCAGTTTTTAATTTTGAATTCCTTTGCTGATTTGGAATGGAGGCTAATCCATATGAGGCTATAATACTTGTCAGATTCTGATGATATAAGGCCTGAAATTTCTCTATATCTTTTCTGACAGTCACTACTTCAGCTTCCAATTTTTCACCTTTTGTTTCATCTTCCTTCAATTTTTGTTTGAGGACGTCTTAAATATTCTTTGCTTATTTTAAATTAACCTTAAACAAAGCAATTTATTCATATGGTTCGTTGCATGTTTTCTCATACCTGAGCAATAACTGTGTTTGTTTTCTTTTCTTTTCTCTGAGTCTATCAATCTCTTCCATGGCACTGACAAGTTCTCCTTCAATATCTACTACTGCTTCACAATCAACAAACTCACTTACTATATATTCATTGTTTGGATATTCTAAGGCTATTAGCATGTATCATTTATTTTATCTTCAATAGAAGAGTCATTTCTCATCATCTAAGGGATCATCCTCATTGTTTACACAAAGGATTTTCTTCTTAAAATTATTCTCTTTATAGACCTTCTTGTGTTTGTGCTTCTCTTCATCATCGTATGTCTGATCCTTTATTTTGTGAGGACACTTAGAAGAAAAATGACCTATCTTAACACATTTGAAGCACTTGAAGGGTAGTTTACCTTTGTATTTCCCAGATCCTTTCTTCAGTCTTCTCACAAAATTTTCTTCAATCTCATCTACATTGGAGTCTGTGTTTTTATCTACTTTAAAAGATGTATGTCTTGTAGTGGATTTACCTTTGGTGATTCTCATTTAATAAGCAGTTAGGGTTCCAAGAAGTTCATCTAGTGTCAACATTTTGAGATCACCTATTTCCTCTATAGAAGACACTTTTGAGTTCAATCTATCAGGAAGAGATCTTAATATTTGTTGGAATAGAAACGATTCATCTATCATTTCACCTAGGCCTTTCATAGTGTTGAAAAGTTCTTCTATATATAAGAAGTACTTATTGATAGTTTTGTCTCCATCCATCTTTAACTGCTCAAATTTCAGTCTATGAGTCTGAATTTTTGCGTCTTTCACCTTTTCATTACCTTCATAACTACTTATCAGCTTGTCCCACATAACTTTTGCTAAATCACAGTGCATGACTTTGACAAAATTGGCTTCAGCAAGTCCAGTGAGGATGGCATTCATTTCTTTTGCATTAAATCTAAACTCCAACTTATCATCTTTTGAGGACAAGACTACAGGCTTCACATATCTCGTTTCAATGACATCCCAAACATCAACACCCAAAGACATTAAATGTGTTCTCATTCTTACTTTCCAGAAGGAAAAGTTTGTTCCATCAAACAAAGGGGGTCTATTAGTTGAACTTCCATCATGGCTAGTCATGTTCAAGCTTATGGATCTACCTTTGACAAAAGCCACCGGCTCTGATACCAATTGTTGGAAATATAACTGTGAGGGTGAGGTGAATCAGTTATGTATATAATCTTGAAACTTTTCCTGTTATTTTTTTTTTATTCTTTCTAGATTATTATTTAATGTGTTGTTGATTATTTAACATGCATAGATATACAATATTTGATCAATCACACAGAATACACAAAGACGTTGATTTTTCATGAGGAAACCCATAAGGGTGAAAACCTCTTCTTCTTAGGATGTCAATCAAGCTCCATATTTCATGTACATCACAGTCTTTGAGATCCAACTCAAATATGAGGCCACAACCTATGATAGAAAGATACAACTTTCAGAGAGAACCAACTCTCAAATTTCTCTAGCACCAACTCCCAGGTTTCTCTAGCACCCACTAGATGGAAGCACCAACTCCCAGAATATATTCTAGCACCAACCAGAATTTAGAGGACTGCAATCCTCACTAGCACCATCCTACCACCCTGATTGAATCTTGCAAAAATTTTACTTCCTTTCTCTGTCTCTGATATGGTTTGTTATAGCTCCATATCTCCTCTGCCTCTTCCAACTTCTATTTCTTTGTTCCGCTTCTATATGTTTCTCTTTCTACTATCTCTTCATGCTATACATTTCACCTTTGATCTACAGTTCAAGTCCTATCCATGGTCACATTCTACCCACATGCATAACTATCGCAAAATCACTCTTTATTTTTTGTTCTGCATGTCATTCTCACCTCGAGTCCTCTTCCTGATCATCATGCCAAATATTCATCTTCTCTAGTGGTTATTCAAAATCTGTTCATAATTATCAGGCATTACCCTGAGATTCTCTGGCTTCTCTAGCAGTCATAACTCTTTGTATTCTCTGGTAGTTACAGTCAGTCGTTTTTTGCTTCTTTGGCTTCTAAGCCCCTTCCTTCACGCGACCACCGACGGTGACCAAATGCTTATTCAAAAGGCGCTTCTCGATATTGTTCCAGTGAGCGCTGGCTCCATTTCCTAATATGACATTGGGTGAAGATCTCATGTGAACACATGATTGCGGGTGAGTTCAAAGGTGGTTTGAGGGAAACCCGCTTTTTACCCCGCAATTCACTACAGAGCTCCACGTGTCCTTTCTCCAAAATCGTGGTTTCGATTGTGGCCCATCTTCAACATCTTAAATTTCATGCACCTTCAATCCCCGCAATACGACAGGACCGTCGATATCACGATCTTGATGGTGCTCTTGAATGGATGGTTCATATTTGTTCTTTCACGATCTGCATATCAGATATAACTTTTCTAAATCAACGGATGTGATTTATTTTGTGATTCGGGCTTCGGGAGTTTCAAATCTCAATCCTTTCTTTACTTTGTATGTCAATCTTTCAGAGTCGACAATACACTGATGCCTGTCCCTCTCGAATCAATGGTCAATATCTCCTTCGGGTCTCCAGACTTCAGAGATTTTGAATCTCAACTTATCATTTCTTCTGACTGGATATCTTCCAAAATGGAAGATCTGTTGACATCTGTCCTCCTTAATCCAACGACTATCCTCTGATTTGGGACTTCGGCCTTTTTGACTCTTCACTTTTCCATGAATTCTTTCACTCGGAGTCAACGATCTATTGACATGTACCCTCCTACACAATCAACGATCATGAGTGATTTCAGCACTTCGGGCTTTGGGAGTTTCAACTCTTATGCGCTCGTTTCTCTCGGAGTACTTTCACCTGAATGCATAATCTTCTGACACGTACCCCTCTTGGCAATCAATGACTAGGGTATTCTTCGGGTATTCAGTGTTTGGGACTTTGCGACTTTGGGACTTTAGGCTAATCATTGCTTCATTCTCCTCCGAAGTGGTCACCTGATGGATAATTCATAGGCGGTGGAGACCGCTTTCCATCGGTTAACACTTCTTCTTACACTATCCTTCCACTAAACTAGATCAACGGTTGAGAATTCACCTAAAGTGATCTTTATATCAGACAGTTGAGAGCGACTTCAAACCTTCATCCTTCAGGACTTCAGGGATTTTGACATTTGTTGTTGATGAACCTTCTGAAGTAAATATCCTAGAGTGGCGTAGCTTGCTTACGTCACTTGTTAACATGGAACAAGCCAATTTACTCTTGACACTTGTCATCATCTGATTATGCCATGTGTACTTGTTGACGTGGTCTTCCACATGTCCTTGTTGATGTGGTCTACCACATGTCCTTGCTGAGGTGGTATGCTAACGTGGGTGAGATGTGTAGGTAGTGTAGTGGAGGTGGAGGCAAATCGCAATAGTGGAGTGTGACGTGTAGCGTGTAGTGGAGTGTGACGTAGGAGTGTGGAGGTGGTATGTATGAGTGGTTTGGTGGTTTTCTCACAGGGGGGGTTAGGCGGTAAATGGTAATGAGTGAGGGGGGTCCGCTTAGACAAGAAAGTGACATGTATGAGGGTCCCACGTGATAAATACCACCATATCAAATCCCCCCCCATGGTTAAAGGCAGAAATCCTAGGGGGGTCCGATATGCCCTATCAATCATAGATCTGAGTGCCCAATTATCAGCCACTGACATTAGCGTTCCCTCTAATTTATCTTGTCCTTCCACTTATTTCGATCCAATGGCTGACGGAAATTCAAGTGATTGAGATCTCAGATCTCAGCCCTTACTTATCCTGTCCTTCCACTTAAATTAATCCGATGGTTGTTGGTCCTCTGGATCGGTGATCCAACGGCCACTGTCTCTCTCCCTCTTAAGCTTCTGATCTCTCTGACTTTAGAAATATTTCTAAGTGTTCACGGGTCTTGACCTTGCTCCTCCTGTGATTTCGTCTCTTGGACCTCGTCTGTACTTCTGGAAACCTCTGTCTCTTCTTATCCTTCTCATCTTCTATGCTTTCAAGGTTTGGTTCATTGTTGTTCTTCCCATCAATGACAATCACATTCTTCCTATAAACATGCCAAAAAATACCATACCTCAACCATGTACAAGAATATGTCTCAAACATATCCCAATATGTGCTTCTAAGAAAGAACCATAATATCCATACCAGGGATATGTATGTACCAATATCATCAAGAGAAGGATCTCTACCATACATCACAAAGCCTCCAAGACATGCCTTAAGCATGTGCAAAACCATCCATGATACAAGCCTCAAGAATAGATGTCAACATACCTTTTACTTTTTCAGACCAATTTATGCATGTCACCTCATAACAGAAGACCAACCTAGAGCATCTCACCTTCAGTAGGCCTAGAATTAATTTTTTCTCAAGTCTTCCATTACCTCACTAGACAAGTGTTATCTGACCCATGAGTGGTACTCGCTAGACACCTATAGTATGACCCATGAGGATCTAATTTATTAGGGTTTTTCATAAACCCTTTCCCTATGCAGCTCCGAGACTTTTCTGTCACACTTTCTTCGCTTCCTGAGATCCGCGATGCCTCAGATTTGTCAATAATACATGTCAATAACCTTTCACAAGATAGATATTCAATATGTTCAATAGGTGTTAATGGGATTCTCTTGCTCTCTTATTTATAATTTCCCAAGTTCCTTCCTTTAGAGGTCATCTTCTAATTGTTTTACCCATATTCCCACTTTTAGGGCTAACCCAGTTTCTTGTTGCAACTACTTTACCCATAATTAGTAAACTTATAATTTCTTGTTGCAACTAATTTTTTTTTAATTTTTTTCTTATTTCAACAACTTTACCCATAATTAAATTCTAGTTACAACCACTTTGACTAGTAAACTTATTGATGATTTTCTAGGAGCTTATAGAATAATTGACTTCTTGTTGACCTTCTAGGGGCTTCTAGATAACTCATGAGGGTCCTCCAACTTCACAAAGCCATATCTCCTCAACCGTGAGGAACCATGTGATGTACCACATATCACCGGAAACAATATGATGTATACTAACCATATATGATAGTCTTACCTGAAAATTCACTGATATAAATGTATTTATTACTCATACAAACTCGGGTTCCTTAACTACACCTCTAGGGCTACCGTAATTTGGTATCGAACTTGCTTCAAGGGTTGACATCAATCTCTAAGGGTTGACATCAATATACAAGAGAAATCTCCAAGGGTTGACATCAATGACAACCAACTATCCAACCATTGTCTAACATCCATTCGTCATATTCTTGGTCTTTTATATGTTTTCGACTGCAACTCTTTGAATTCTTCCCTTGTTGAATGCATTTGCAAAGTGATTTGGTGATCCAGGGGATCAAAATATGCTCAAAAATAAAAGTTCTCATAATTTCTCAAAAACAGGCTCGTGTGTGTGCCTCATCCTCATGACCCCAATGCAACTTGAATGGGTTCAAACAGACATTTTATGCAATATATATCGCGTTCTATCCACTTTTCCAAACAAGCAAATTTTGTGTTGATTGTACAGTTCGTACTGACATGTGGCAGGTGACCGTACTAACACATGGCAGATGATCATACTAACACATGGTAAGTAGTGATGTGGTAGAGAGTGATGTGGAAAGTGATTGGCACATGTGGTGGACCTATCTGGGTTTGACACATGTAATGTTGTGGACCAATGGTATGGTGCCATGTGGCACCCCTCTGTGGTATAAAATTTTGGTTGTAGTTTGTGGGGGTCAAACCCACAACCTTCGGGACAAGTGGAAATGACTTGGCATAGATCGGGCTACCAACCCACCTACCATATGTTTCTTACCCATATACCTTCGCGTAAATATTTAAGTTTGAACAATGGTTTGGTTAGGCAGAGAAAGGGTCGGGGCCTAGCCCCATCCCTAGTCACGAGCTCACATTTGAACCATACAACATATGTCCATAAGGTGTGGGGGTTACATATGGTTAATCCCTTGGTCACACACTGCCACATGACCACCAAATGCATGAGAGGTTTCCAACGGATTTGGACTTGGCACTAGGACGCGAACACATGGAGGCCATGTGACCAGGACCTCCACCGAGAAAGGTTCTATGCCTCCTAATGGTTCGACAGATTGCCGCCATTTGTGGGATGCATGTGGGTGTTGAGTTTAGGCATGGGAAACACCCAGAACCCAGGTTCAACTCACACCCAGGTGCGTTTTGGTGAGTAGAGACAACAAGATTGAAGGAGAAAACTTCCAGGAAGTGATTTCTTCTCAATTCTTTGCCAAACCAGGTGTAGGAAGAGCCCAGCTAGGGATTTTTAGACATTCTAGAGCCACCGGAGCCATCTATTTTTCATTTTGATCATTTTAGAGCACTAATTTTGAAATTTTGAGCATTAATGAAAATGATCCATTGGAAGTTAGACCAGGAGATGTAGCCCAAGAGAGGGGTAAACTCCTTTATCATTTTGTTGTGTTGATGTGATTATTTTGATGGTTGTTATGTATGTTTATGTTGCTCGTGTTTAAGTAAAAAACCATTATTTTTTATGTGTTTGTAACTTGATCCTATTTCCCAAGCACATACAAATTACACTTGATATTTTAAAGATATACAACCCTTTTTCATTTTCAAATCAAGTTGGTATCAGAGCATAAGTTTTTAAAGGTTTGATTGTTTGCAAGTGTTTTATTTTTTTTTTCCTGATGCTTACAAGGTTGAAGCTCACAAGAGGAGAAGGTCAACTTGTATAGCCAAGTTCTCAACTTTAAAGAAGGAGAAAAATACAGTCGCCACAAGATTCAAGAAGGAATTCAAAAAGTATGGCTCATGAGGAGAGTCATGAAACTCTTACTTCAGAAGATGAAACTTTCAGAAACTGTTTCTATGATATGACAGAAATGGTGAAAGTTTTATTTGAAGAAAGGAATGCAATATTTCAAGGTGAAAGCTCAAATCCTCCAAAAGGTAGTGAGGATAATGATGATAAAATTCCAAAAGGAAATGGAGGGAATGGTGATACCCCACCTCCTTCACCTCCATATTCCACTTCTTATACCATTCACAACCACCTCTAAATTCTCCAAAAGAACATGGTGAAATTCCACCAAAAACTCATTTTCTTAAGCTCGATATTAAGTTTGAATTGCCTAAGTACAATGGAGATGTAAATGATGAGAAATTGGATAATTGGATTCGTCAAATTGAAGTGTATTGTTGGATACTAAGAATCCAAGATGATGAGACTAAGATTCAACTTTCTTCTCTTAGACTGGAAAGTGCAACACTCATTTGGTGGGAATCCAAAACTCAAGAGGACATGAAGAAACATGGTAAAGTTTTATCCTCTTGGAATTATTTTTTTGTTGCACTTAAAAGACAATTTTATCCATTAGAATACATGCAGAAAGCTATTATGGATTGGCAAAATTTTAGACAAGCTAAAGGGGAAAGTGTGCAAAGTTACACTCAAGAATTTAGAAGAAGAGTTTTGATTTTGGGTATAGATTTATATTCTCAAGAAACTTTACTCAAATACATTGGAGGATTGCATAGCTACTTGAGGAACACAATACTTATGTTTAACCCTACAAGTCTAGATGAAGTTTGTGTACAGGAAACTTATTTGGAAGCAAGAGGGAGGAATGAACCTCAAGAGGGAAAAAATAATCCATTTGTTAAGGGAGACAAGGGAAAGAGGAAATTCAAAGGAAATGGAAGAAATAATTCTTCGGTCAAGAAAGAGGGAGATAAACTCTCATGTAAACATTGTTCAAAAGATGGCCATGATGAAGACCATTGTTGGAAACTTCATCCTGAAATAAGGCCCAAAAAGTTCAGCCATAAAGGGAAACCAAATATTGTTGCAACTACACAACATGATTTAAGTTATGATTATGGTGAAGAAACAAAAATAACATCCATGGGTTTTCAAGGTAATGATTCCATTGCAAGTACTATTTCTTCAAGTAGTAGCCTCAATGAAAATCAACATGAAAAATAAAGAATAGAGCTTTTCCACATAAGGGTTATTTCAAAGCATACCAAGATAGATATTCTTTTTTATACTGGATCTCAAGAAAACCTCATATCTGAAGACACTGTCAAGAAATTAAAATTGGAAACTACTCACATCCTAAACCTTAACCTCTAGGATGGATATGTGACAATGCCAAATTGCATGTGACAAGAAGGTGTAAACTTAGATTTTCCATCACTGCAAACTTTATATATGAGGTAGAGCTTGATGTTATTCCATTGTATATTTGTGGTATTTTGTTGGGAAGCCCATATTTATATGATAAGAGAGCCATCTTTCATCTCCATGAGAACAAATATCATTTGTTAAAAAATGGAGTTGAGTACATTGTTAGAGCACATAAAAAGAATATGAATTTGTCACTTGTAAATGCTAGACAAATGAAGAGATTAGTCAATAGTAGTAATAAATTTGTACTCTTGATGATCAAACCCAAAGACAATGTTGAAAAAGAAGCTTTTCAAGGTTGTGATGCAAATTTAAAATCTTATTTATATGAGGTTGTTAACCAATATGATGAGATGTTTTAGGAACCAAAGTGATTTCCTCCTAAAAGGGGTATCCAACATGAGATACAATTGCAACAAGATTGTCCTCTTCCAAACATTGGTATGAAAAGGATGTCAGTCATGGAGAATGTTGAAATTGAAAAACACATCCAAGAGTTGCTTGACAAAGGGGTTATCATGCCAAGCACATCGTCATGTGGGTCACCAATTGTTTTAGTACCAAAGAAAGATGTTACATGGTGCATGTGTGTAGATTTTAGAGCCTTGAACAAGATTATGGTAAAGAATCATTACCATCTTCCTAGAATTAATGATTTGCTTGATCAATTGAAATATTCTAAGTATTTTACTAAGTTGGATTTGATAAGTTGATATCATCAGATTAGGATGATTGAAGGAGACACTTGGAAAACAACTTTCAAAACAAAGAAAGGTTTGTTTGAGTGGATGGTAATGCCATTTGGGCTTTGTAATGCTCCTGCTACATTCATGAGAGTTATGAATGATGTTTTAAGGCCTTTTCTTCATGATTGTGTAATTGTCTACTTGGATGACATTTTGATATTTAGCAAATCTCGTGAAGAGCATGTTATGCATTTAAAACAAGTTTTAGATGTATTGAAGAAAGAAAAGTTGTTTTTAAAGATATCTAAATGTGAGTTTGGAAAGACCTCACTTGTTTACTTGGGACATATTGTTGGATGAGGAGAACTGAAAATTGATCCTGCAAAGGTCAAATTCATTTTGGATTGGCCCAAGCCCAAAAATGTGACAAAGGTAAGAAGATTTTTTGGAGCAGCCCAATATTGGAGAAATTTTATTGCTAACTTCTCTTCAATTGCAGCTCCATTACATGCAGTGAAAAACATCAAGAAATTTTTCCAATGGGGGGACAAACAACAAAAATATTTTGATGCATTGAAGGATAAGATTAGTTCAGCTCTAGTTCTTGCACTTCCTAATTTGAGACGACCATTTGAGATACAAACATATGCAAGTAATTGTGCAATGGGAGAAGTCTTGTTGCAACATGGTAAGCCCATTTGTTTTCATTCTAAAACTTTTAATGGTGATGTGATTAATTATCCTACATATGATAAGGAGTTGTATGCATTGGTGCAAACTGTGAAAAAATGGAAACATTATTTGTTGGGAAAAGAAACTATCATTCAAACAATTCATCAACCATTGCAATACTTAAAATCACAAACAAAGCTACAACAAGCAAGGCACTTTAGATGGATGGGTTTTCTACAACAATTAAACTTGGTTGTCAGGTGTAAGAAAGGCATTTATAACTAAGTTGTTGATATGCTTTCTAGGCCTATTGTTAGTGCTTCAGTTATTCTTAAGCATAATTCTACCATGCATGAGAAATATGTTGAATAGTATGTTTTAGATGTTGATTTTAAAGAGGTTTATGCAACTTTGTGTCATTCTAACCAAGTTGATGAATTGGATTACCTTGTGCATGATAAGATTTTGTATCATCTTGGCAAGCTATGTATTCCACAGTTGGAAAAGAGCCAAGCCAAGTACAAGACAAGACATGACAAGCACCATGTTGATCACAGTTTCCAAGTTGGAGATGAAGTTTGGATTTACATTAGAAAAGAGAGGATTAAACGAGAAGGTAAAAAATTGAAACCAAATGGATAAGGACCTTTCAATATTCTTGAAAAGATTGGTAACAATGACTTCCATTTGGATTTTCCTCCTTATATGCAAATGTATGCAGTTTTTAATGTTGAGAAATTGAGATTGCATAAGGCTCCTTTGATTGATGATCAAGGAGATCATGTTCATATTCCTTCCATAGATGATTTCTCACCATAATATCTTTCAGAATTGTATGAAGGTACAATCCTTGACAGGAGGATGAGAACTTCAAAACGAGGGAATGTGGAATACCTTTGTGTTGGTCTTAAAGGCACAAATACAAGCAAATATAGATGGATTGAGGTTGGAAAGGTGAGGGAATTGTACCCTCATATTCATATTGACTGAAAGTAGTCTTTTGGAGGTCCAAAATCTTCCCAATGGGTAGGATTAATCTAGGGGATCAAAATATGCTCAAAAATCAAAGTTCTCGGAATTGCTCGAAAATGGACTCATGTGTAGGTCTCATCCTCAAGAACCCAATGCAACTTGAATGGGTTCAAACGAACATCGTATGCGAGAGATATCATGTTTTTTCCACTTTTCCAAACATGAAAATATTTTGTTGATTATACAATCCATACTGACACGTGTCAAGTGATCGTATTGACACATGGAAAGTAGTGACGTGGAAGAGGGTGATGTGGCAGGTGATTGGCACATGTGGTGGACCTATCTGGGTTCCACATTTCATTTTGTGGACCAATGGTATGGTGCCATGTGGCATAGACATGGGCTTCCATGTGGCACGCCTCTGTGGTATAAAAGTTTGGGTGTAGCATGGGGGTCGAACCCACGACCTCCAGGACAAGTGGAAATGACTTGACACATGTCCGGATACCAGCCCTCCTACCATATGTTTCTTACCCATATACCTTCATGTAAATATTTAAGTTTGAACAATGGTTTGGTCAGGCGAAGAAAGGGTCGAGGCCTAGCCCCAACCCTGGTCACGAGCTCACATTTGAACCATGCACCATATGTCCAAAAGGCATGGGGGTTACATACGGTTAATCCCTTGGTCACACATTTCCACACAACCACTAAATGTGCAGGAGGTTTCAAACGGATCTGGACTTGGTGTTAGGGCGTGGCCACATGGAGACCATGCGACCAAGACCTCCACCCAGAAAGGTGATATGCCTCCTAACAGTGCGACATAATGCTACCATTTGCAGGATTCTCATGGGTACTGAGTTTAGACATGGGAAATTCCCAGAAGCCAAGTTCAAGTCACACACAGGTGCGTTTTGGAAAGAAGATACAACAAGCTTGAAGGAGAAAACTTCCAGGATGTGATTTCTTCTTAGGTTTTGGCCAAACCAGGTGCATGAAGAGTCCAACTAGGGGTTTTTGGACATTTTGGAGCCATCAATTCCATCCACTTTGAATTCTAAGAATTATAAAGCACTGATTTTGAAATTTTGAGAATTAATGAAAATGGTCCATTGGAAGTTGGACCAGGAGATGTAGCCCAAGAGAGGGGTGAACTCCTTTATCATTTTTCTATGTTGATGTGCTTATTTTGATGGTTGTTATGGTTGTTTATGTTTCTCCTGTTTAAGTAAAAACTCATTAAGTTTTATGTTTTTGCAACTTGATCCTATTTCCCAAGCACATACAAATTACACTTGCAATTTTAAAGATATACAAGCCTTTTTCATTTTTAGATCAGTTGGCCAAACACTTACCACCAAATTTAGAATTGTATCCTTCTTGGTGACATCTTCCACACTTTTATGATTCTTTTAAGATTGTTGTATTCTTTCACCGTGATGGTGGTTGTCTTCTCTTGGATTCTTTGATTATCATCCCTTTCTTGGTGGTATTGTTGTTGTGTCTCTTCCTTTTATTTTTGGAGAAGCTTGACTTGTTGTTTGTTGTTTGTTTTTTCTATTAGCTGTGATTGATCTTCCAATCAAGTCTTTAAAACCCACCAAGGGGCTATCCATTTCTGGTAGTTGCTATGCTCCTAAATGCTTGATGGCCATCTCTCTGCATTCCTGTAACATTTTATTTTTGTCCTCTTTTATTTTTGAAAGTCGACTTCCTTCTTTAATAAATTTATTCCACCTTTTTGCTTATTATTTTGTAATGAATTGATGTAAATTGAAAATGTGTTGGTTGAAAATTGAAGTTGGTTTGAATGTGTTTTTGAAACCTAGCCTAGATGGGATAGATGATTGGGTCAGTGTAAAGGTAATTTGTGCGGATTTATTTTTCTTACTCTTTCATTAAGTTGTTGTTGTCCCCCCATCCTTCTATTGAACTTGTGTTGCAGGTAAGTGAGTCGGAATGACTGGTTCCTTTATTGTTGTTTCTTGTTGTTGTGTCTGCTATGTTTCTTTCTGCAAGGAATGTTGTTGAGTATGCGTCTAACCTGGTATTGTATCCTTAGTTGTATCATTTTCTGGGAAGGTTTCCTCTCTATGTTCCTACTATTGTTCTCCTGCCTCTATGGTTATGTCATTCATAATATCTACCGGTCCTGACACATGAATGTTAACATCTTGGTTGTTGATTTCCTGGAGGTCGACTTCCTAAAGACCGATCAACTACTATATATCTTATAAAGGGTGGACTAAATGAACTAGTATGTGATCAACCAACTCATGTTGTTGTGCAATTTTGACTAGATGAGATGACTAGGTTGATATTCCTTTGACTGACTTAGGTTTCTCTGGTCGGTCGATCATGATCTCTCCGTCGACCAAAAAAATGGTTGGTCTGAATGAGTTTCTTCTAACAACTCAACAATTACAAGTTGTCTCTTCTTCTTATTTGCAAGTCATTACTTGATCCGTATTTTATGAGTAGAACGAAATGAATATAGATTATTACCATATTCTTAACATAGAATAATAGAGATACAGTAAAACTGGTTTTCTATTCAATAAGGAAATAAGATGAAACTGTAAAATGCAGTGGAAAACAAGCTTGTTGGAATGGTGGTGGCTTATCTGTAAGAAGAGATGTGACGGTTGTGCTCATTTGTAATAAGATCATTAGAATGAGGCTCTCAAGGCCTTTTTACAATAAACAGGAGTTTCAAAAACCCTAAACATCCAAAAACCTAACCCTAGGAGATGAAGCGCCAAAAGTCACGTGGGCCCCGTTTGGGTAAGTCAGTACATCAACTTCTTGGAGTCGTAACTTTTGTATATGATCTCTGTTTTAGGTGTATGATATCCCATTGGAAAGATCTATTTGAGGACTACAGCAATTGCACAAAATTTCATGATGAAATTTTGCAACCACAGCATACCCCAAAAAACGTCTTTTAGGGCCTCAAAACGGCTTCAGAAGTTTAGGACCTGAAAAACTCCTAAAAATAGTAAATTATCAAAATTTCTAGAAAGTTGTTTTGAGCCAGTTGGAAAAGGTGGGTAGCCACCGATATCCACCTGGATCAATCCTCCATCCTTAGGAAGCAATGGTCTCCATTGCATTGAGTTCCCCCATCAAATGAGGAAATTTCTATTCAATTTGGCCTTGGGTGAGCCACTTGCCTTGGTGCAAGAGATGCCCTGCTTTGACGACTCGATAAAAATGGATCCTTTGTTGTCGAGTGCCCTTGATCTGTGTGTCCATAATATGATCATTGGATGCATGTTGTATGTATTCGGAGTTGAGCTCTGTTAGTGTCAGTTGTTCTGCTACGTCTGAGGTGTCCAATAATGGTGGGAAATAAGGCTGAAGGAGGTCCATGTTGAACATGGTGTAGGCCAAGGAAAGGAGGAAAGTTGAGAACAAAAGAATTATCCCCCATAGCCTTGGTGATGGTGTATGGCCCATAACGGAGTGGGCGAAGCTTCCGATGGGGTCCTGTAAGGCGTTATTTCTGCAAGTGCAACCAAACTTTGTCACCCACCTGAAGTGAAACATCTATGGGACCCAATGGTTGGAATCCCAACCCCACCTAAAAGGGGCTGTAGCCAGTTGAGATATGCAAGTCTCAGTTGTAGCTATGCTGGACATAGTGAAGAATCCCATCCCATGTGTGAGGGTGCTTGGAATTATACATCTGCATGATATGCATGATCATTCGATTTACGACCTCGGTTTGGCCATCTGTCTGGGGGTGGAAGGTCGTGAATTTGGTGAGCTTGGTGTCCAGCAGTGACTAGAGGCTTGACCAAAATGTGCTAAGAAATCGACTGCCCCGATATGAGACAATGGTTTTTGGGATTCCAAAATGTACCCAGACTCGTTCAAAGAAGAGCTTGGCAGTGGCTTATGTTGTGATGCTCTTCGTGCAAGCAACCAGAATCTCCATCTTAGGAAAGCGATCGACAACCACAAAAACACAGTCATTTCCCCGCTTGGTGGATGGGAGACCCAATATGTAGACCATTGAAATGGATTCCCATGGTCTGTCAGGAGTAGAAAGAGGGGTGTACAGGCCATGTTTCTTAGTGGTCGGTTTGGCAATAGCACAGGCAATGCAAGACCTGATATACTTGTTGACCTCCTGTCAAAGTTTCGGCCAGTAGAAATGTTTTTGTATCATCGCCATTGTCTTTTCGACACCGAAGTGTCCTGCCACCCAGATATAGTGGGCTTCCCATATCATCTTTGCTCTCTCACTTGAGGGAACACATATATGGCCCAGACGACACAACAAACCATCTTGAAAATGGAAATTATCGACAACTACCTTTTCACCCAACATTTGGTAGCTGGTGGCGAAGTCTGGGTCTGCCTCATAGAGTTAGGGCTATCCAAAGGTCTCATGGCCACATGTTACACATTATTTTCGTCATCCCTATGATCGTTAATGATGTAAACCTATTTGTTTCCTTCAGAGGGGTCAGTGGCCTGAGTTCCTAAAGAGAGAAGGGAGAAGAACTTCTCCTGAGAAAAGAAGTTTATTTTTCCTATGTAAAAACCTTATAAAAAGGGAAGTTCGCAGGTTTCTATATAGGCAGGGTGCGAGAATGACCCATTCTCATAGGTTTCACTATAGCTAGGGTGTGAGGTGTTCGCAGGTTTCTCTATAGCTAGGGTGTGAGAATGCCTGCACGTGGGAAAAATGAGCGCTTTCTCGAATCTTCTAGAAGGAGAAACTTCTATGATGAGGTGGTATCCGAATGGTTTGGATCTTACTCGCTTTCATGATTTAGTGGGATCATCCTAACCTCCTCACCTTATCCTCTTCAACTTATAAAAGGAA
>SNQJ01S0023466.1:100650-117451 GCA_010110895.2 Picea sitchensis | reverse complement strand
CATGGCCTTCTGTTCGTGATCCACTAGAGGGATTCGCGCCTCTCCCTTGTGAGCTCTCATTCTTGTCTCATGTCTCCTTCCTCCTTTCCTCTGTGTCCCTCACCTTGGATGGTTTCGCCGACTTATCATGTTAGTTCTGTTAGAAGGAAACTCAGGTATGCAAGTCCGTGCAATACTTCGAGCTGACAATCCATGTTTCCATTCATGGGGGTGGTTGGTGATTCAACCACCATCCTTTCTTCATGGACTGTTTTCCTTTCCTTGGGATTCGAAGGCGGTTTTTCATCCTTATCATGAAGATTTGGGGTTATTTGATAAATGAACCCTCTTGTATGGTTTTCACATTCTTCCTCTAGTGATAGCATGGCCAGTACTTTCAAGGCTTCACCCCCACAGTCAGTTATTGGCAATTCAAACAATATACATTTACATTATCCTCATGCATTAGCATGGCAATTCCTATTTTATGATTAATTACAAATTGGGGAAAACAGGGTGTTACACAAAGCAACCCCAAATTCTATCTCCCTGAGGACTTGGGCAATGGTGCCCGCGCCCTTCTATCCGAGGAACTCACAATATGCATATTAAATTTCATCCCACTAGTACTTTTCCTGTGTACTTCTCTTTACTTTACATATTTAATTGTGAATTAACTTCATTAGGTACATTTGTTTGGTATTCTAAGATGTATTTTGGTATTTTAAGATGTATTGAATTGTGTATGTTTGTATCATCAATTATTTCCACATGGGCCATGGTTTGCAACAAAAATATGGAAGCTTGGACATTTGGGGTACATAGGGTATGGATAAATTGCATAATCTAGATCATGTCATTTATGATAGATGAACATATAAAGGAAGTGGATCCAATCATTTAGATGTTCTTGTGCAAATGAATTAAGCATTTCATAGGTGTAAAATGGAGGGATTTAATAATAAACACTAACTTCCAAAAATAATTGAGCTTCGTAGAGTAATAAGATAGGTACAACTAAGTAGAAAATGCAAGAGATCTAATGTTTCTGAAGGTGGAGTTGGGACAAGTGGAAAGTATGAAATCTGTATGTTAACTTTTCTACCTTCTCCATTTAATTTATTTACTATTTTTAGAAGGATCAATATCATTATTTTTTGTAGATGTGACCCTCTATCAACAGGACTTTCCATAAGCCACTCAAGTTGGCTATAAGTGTATTATCTTGCAAATAATGATGCAAATTGTAAATTTTATCACCTTCACAAAGCTTATATTTTGTGTGTCAAATAATTACTTGAGGCTAGGCTTTAGAAAAATAAAAAAAAATTGTATCAAAATTAACCCAACTCTTATACATGTCATCAAGTAGAACATGGACATTTCAACTCCAATAGTCTAAAAATCCATCTTCCATATTCTTCAAGATTCATTAAGTTCAAAAGGGGCCTCTACAGTAGTTGTTAGTTCTCTGATGAGTCTTGAATTATTTTTGGGTGTCATTAGTCAAAGTTGGATAAATTATACGACTAAGAGAAAATTTTACTTACAGATTCTTCAAGGTTGTGTTTCTTATTTCTTTCCTCGTGCCTTAATTAGTTGTATATGCATCTGATCTGCAAAGACTTAGAACTATGTTTATGTATGTGTTGGTGTATGGAATTATAATGTTGCACATGATGGCCATATTGTAGTGTTTATCAGGTTGCATTCTACATGTCATTTTATAATTAGATAATCTATTATAAATAAAAGAATATTCTTTATATTTATTTCCTTAGTTCAATGTGATGTAGTTAGTGAAGGGTAGATCAATGCAAATGGTGGCTTGAATCAAATGAGAACTAGGGTATGTTTTATCATGGATATTAATGATTGGGATTTCCACTCATTTAGAAATTCCTAAAAGGATTTGTTTGTGAACTTTGCATAGTCTATAATACAAATAATTGAATCAGGCTCTCAAGTTTCATCAATGTCATATAATGCTCTCAAATTTTAATGTGCAATTTATTTATATCTTCCTATGATAAATGAATCTCGCCTATAACACAATGTTGTTTTCTTTAGTTGCACATTATAGAAGTGAATGGAGTTTTCAACACTAAACATAAGTATCCACGTTATAGCATCCACATTAAGCATAAACACAAAGATGGGTTTTGATTGGTAGAAACAAAATTACAGTTCAAAATAATCACCCTAGATGATACCTACAGTAGATATAATCCTAACATAGATCATACAAAAAATTGTTCTCAAACAGCTAAAATGTACTTTACTAGTAGTTATCCAAATAATTCTAAAACCCTTTATGGTCGATGAATTTAAAATGTTTAAGCTCAACCCTAAACTACCTAACAACATTATTAGCAGTGTTCTCAAAGTAAGTCAAGTCAACTTGAACTCACGAGTCTCACTAGGCTCGGTGAGGAAGCCAAGCATAGTCAAGTCAATTTTGAATTATAACTTGGTACTTTAGGTCATGCCTAGGAGTTCTCTATCAATTCTTTATCTTATTTATCTAGTTCTATTAATTGCAACATATATTTAGAGTAAGAGAATTCAAATAAATTTCATTGTATTCTCTTTGGAATTCAAGTAAGGTTAGTCATTGTGACAAGTCCTTTAGTATAAGGAGAAATGGTTCATGATCGGATAAAATAGGAAACACATAGATAGAAATCTAGTAATAATAATTCATACATAGATTAGCAGACTATATCTATTATATAATGTTTCATGTCCACCAAATTAGGTGGATTGTGGGTGGATTGCAAAACTCAATACAAGGTACAGTAAATGACAAGTATTTGAAACTGAAACGATGCTCGAGCTTAAATTAAAATACAAGGGAAATAAGTTAAAACTAAGAGAAATCTTAGAATGTTTTCATTCGAGATTAAATTAAAATATAAGGGAAATAAGTTATAACTAATGGAAATATTAGAATATTTTCATTCCATAAACCAAAGAGAAGTCTCATTCTTTAGATTTACAGACAACTTGTAGAAAATAGTCATGACAAAATGAAGAAAATATGCATTGAATAAGAAACACATTGATAAACAAGAGAGAAAATCTTCAAGATTGCCAAAAGTTGCAATTCAATCTCTTATCTAAAAAATTTCAATATGTGCTCCATTCTCTGAGCGATCTAAAAAACTGGAAGACTAGTTCTTTCGCAATCCAAAAAAGTTGATCCCTCGGTGACTCTTTCTTTCTTCATTTTATTTGTATCCAACCCTAATTGATTCTTGATTTCGTTAGTAGCCTTTCCCAAAATATATAAAAGTGGATGTTGGATTGTAGCTAGATATTTGTATCACACACACTTCCTTCACTTTATCCTAAGACATTGAAGGAACTTGTGTTATTCTCCATACTTTATTTCCTTCAATTTCTCCTTCTTTTGTTCAATGATGATGTGGAAGCATTATGTGTAACATTAGGATTTTTGAACTGCAATCTGGCTATCCAATTCCATTCACCTCCTGTAGGACAATTCAATCCAACCATATTTTTATAGGCCATCTATAATTCTGAAAAAAATAGCATATGACACCGGTGGTTGTTTTTTATATAAATCACTAAGAGCAATTAACAATTTAAAATTAGTATTTAATTTGTCAAAAACATGTTGTCCCTTTAAGGGGTCAATGGCATTCTGAAATTGTTCCACATTATTCTTTTTGCTCAATAAATCATCATGATATAATCTGCACCATAAATTCTTTCATATTTTGTCCATGGAGGAGGTAAACTCAATTGATATAGAGGACTGAATTAATTCTTAAAAGCCTTACTTTCTCTACTAATTGCCTTACATTTGTTTTGATGTGCTTGCATAAGATTTTTCTCAGTAAGGACCTTTCCAACATATATTATCATTGTTGTTTGATCAATAACCCCTAACGAAGATAATTCATTCTACAGCTTGTTGTTTAGAAATTTATGATATCATCCACTATCAAAACCTTGTCTTCAATCTCTATCCAAAGTTTGTTCACTTCTAGTTGCACATGATGTTTCATGGCTTCATTTTGTAGTAGCAATTCGAAAGAAAAGCCTCAAATGATTCATTGTAACTATGATTTAGTCCCAGATCAAATGTTTTGCAGCAATCAAATATTTCTTATTGTCATCTACTTTGTAACTTCATCCATATATTTCTTCAACCTTTCAATTGTTTGATTGTTTTCTGTTATCACTTTATCCCTTTCTGATAATTGCTCCTGGAAACTCCTTATTTCAAGGTCTCTCTCTTCAATGGATGATCTAGACTCGAAAACTTCTCTATCTTTCAACTTTAATCTAGCTCTAAGAAAATCTTATTAGAGAGTTTAGAAATCTTATTTTATAAAGGTGTCAATTGTTCTTCATCTCTATCATGCATATCATCTCCTTGTACAACCAATTTTATTGGCTTATCTCTATATTTCAACTTTAATCTAGCTCTAAAAAATATTTATTAGAGAATTTAGAAATCTTATTTTCTAAAGGTGTCAATTGTTCTTCATCTCTATCATGCATATCATCTCCTTGTACAACTAATTTTCTTGGATTATATAATTGTTGAATCGTAGCATGTCTTTATGCTATAGAAACATTCCTCTCACTTTTCAAATTATCAATAGTAAGCCCCAAACAATAATTTTGGTCTTTAAGAACAGATAGATCATAAATTAGTTTATCCTTTTCCTCCTGGGTTGCCACTAATTTCTTAGTTTGAGTATGTTCAACATCAGGAATCTTCAACTTTGATTTTTGAATCTTTGTATTTCACAAATGATTTCATAATTTCTCCATCCTTAGTATTTGTTCGTAATGTCACCATTTTGTTCTCTAAATCTAAATCATGTATTATGACATTTGCTTGTTTGAATTGATTTGTGAGTTTGGAAATTATCTTCTAGATTTTTCTAACATCAACTATAACTCAAATCAGCTCTTTGGACACCATGTCACATGTTTGTTTATCTTTCTGAATATTATCAATGACATGCCATTTTCTGAAGTCAAATTTAATCCTGGTGGCATCATAATCATGAGTCTTAGTTTCATATGCACATTTGTCATCAGGTTGGGCTACAAGATATCCATATCAAACATTCATTTTTCATGATCTACTACAATCAATAATCTAGGTACTGCTGGTCCTTTATTGAGAACTTGGGGAAATTAATCTTTTCTAATTCTATTAGATTACTGTTTAATCATCATAGAATACATCTAACTTAGCTTCAGCTGAACAATCTTATATGTTTAGCTCTGATGACCCTACCTCACTCATAGATTCAACCTTTGTTATAGAAACTAGTGACACATGACTAACAGTCCTCATCGGTCCACCATGACTCTTTCCTTTAGAATCTTGTGCCAACAAACTGTTAACTTTTTCTATCTCTTCCCCGTGATCAAGATTTACTATAGCAAAGGAATGAGTGTCATTTCATATATTTTGTTCCTCTTACTTATCAATTTGGTCATTTTCATTTCCAAATCTAGATTTATTTTGATTAGGCTCACTTAATTCTCCTTTCCCAGTTATTTTTCTAACTAATTCATATGTATAAGGTATTTCAATCTATAATTCCATATCTTACTTGGGTGTGTTTATCCTTTGCATTCACAACCATTGTAGCCATTGGATTTTGTATTATTTCTAGTTCACTGAGAGGTTGATTAGGATACAACATAATCACTTCTAAACTTCATAATTATGCTTTGTCAAATTTTGGATTGATTCTTCTTTAACTTCTTAATGTTTTTCTAATAACACATGATTTCCCTACGAAATCTCTTGAACTTATTTCCAACTTCTTTATTAGCCAACCTTTCAATATCTATATTTGTTTAATAAACATATGTATGATATAATATGGTGGTGATCACTGAAATAGCGTCTCTTATGTACACTATTCAACGTGAACAACTCCTCCTCCACAATCCATAATTACCATTCATCTTTACCTCTTATTAGTCCCTGTTGTAGGCATAGAGGGACTATAGCGATCAATAATTCATTGACTTCGTATCAATTTGTCCTTTGACCACAAATATTTTCATAATATCTATTGTTGGAACTAGGGAACTAAAAACATTGATTTTTATATAATAAAGGGTACCATATATGTCATGATTTGATTGGATAATAGATTGGAGGTCTTATTTCCGGCTTCGTTATTCCCAATGTTTTATATGTTAGCATATCCAAACTTTTTGATCGTATACGATCTTTTTGAATCATATATTTTCTTATGCATTGCTTGAAGGTGGATTAATGCTAGCATTAGTTTGAATGTTTGTCTTAGCATTTTCTGCTAGCTAAATTTATCCCAATATTTGATATGCTATCATATCTAAATTTTGTCCTTCGAATACATTCTCTACTGTTCGAAGCGATCTAATTTGAGGTAATATTATTATTTTTTTATTACTATTACTATGTGTGTTTTTTTCTTTATTGTCGTGTACTTCAAGAGTCTTTGTCATTGTTGTGTACGTAAACATGCCTGCCACGTTGAATTCTTTCTTAAATGTTTGCACAAGGTGACACCCTTTGACGGTTCTGACAGTCTTAAGTGTTTACCTAACAGGTCTCGCAACCTTAAATGTTTATTGTACAGATGTGTTGCAACACAGTTTCGTTCCAATTTTTTGATGGTGTTGTTTGCAGTGAAATTGTGCAAAAATGTTCTCCACCGGCATCACTAGTTCAGTGGTTGATGCTTGTTCGTTGGTTCATTCCATGCTTCTTATTCTTGTTTGATTCAACTTTGCAAAGTTGAGGTCCTAGAGTTGCAGTTGGACCTCTTCGTGGTTGTTCACTAGATTTTTTTTCTTCAACTTTGCAAGTTGTTGGACCCGTTGTTGTGGTTTGCAAGTTTTGGGGTTGATCTCTTGTCATCCCTTGTTGACGAGTAAGTTTTTGTTCCATCGTTTTGTTGCTATACCTTTTTTTCTACTTGGTGGTTTTCACCTTGCAGACAAGTTTTCTCAATGGTAGGAGTCCCTGCCTCGAAATTCTATTGCAAAACATCTTTCTGTGTGCTCTTATTTTTTGTTCTTGGAAACCATGCGTCTTCATATGACGGTTTCCATGTCCTGCATATTGTTCCATAGCTATTTCAAAAATTCAATGCAAAGGGGTTTAAAAAACGAATTTGGAGCTGTCACAAGGGGGAACCATCCATCGGGGTGTAGAGGCAGGGAATGCTTTTATTCTCTGGGTCAAAAACCTGCGTCCACTTGTTGCCTTTGTCCTGTCCTTTCTATTTTGTAGAACTTTTTCTGCCTCTAAGAATCTTGTAGGATGCCCACCATGAATATGTTCAAATCAGTCTTTGTGCTCAGCAAATTTATAGTGTTATTTATTTGCATTGTTTCTTCTGTTTGGTTCACTTTTCAGTGTAGGTTTGTTTTTTTGTCATCTGCTATGGAAACTAGTGGGGAATTGAATTTGACCAGAAGAAGGTTGAAGGATACATACCAGGATTGGTACACAATTTTGTGCTTGTAGTTTTCTATTTTACTTTTTTTTTTCGTTTTATCCTTCTTTTCTCCTTTTCTCTGTTTTCATACAAACTGAAAGTAGCTAATAAACAGCTTCAAAATCACAGTTAAAAAGATTAAAAAATTAATAGATGTTGAGTTGTATGAAATAGATACACACTCCATTATGTATGGCAGCATTGACGAGGTGTTGCATAGCAATGGGATTTTTAGATTGGATGCATTATCGTATACTGTGGGAGATTGCCTTTTCGATGCATTTCAGGTTCTATCGCATTTTTTTTATTCCTCGACCGACCTGCACAATTGAATTATAGATTATTTCTTGGGATGTTTACAAAATGGCAACGTTGAAGCATTGGTGTCATATGAATACGAACTGGAATCTGATTTTCTTCGGCAGTTGCATGGAATACATGATGTCGCTACATATTTTTCAAAGATGCGGTTGTCTGCATCTCCAATTCTGCCTGCACATGAGAGGGGACTTTGGGGAGATACATTTTATATACGGTGGTTGTCTAAGTGGCTCAATATATCAATTGGAATATGGTCATTGACAAGAAAAACAAGATATCTACTATTCAACAAAACTACATCTAACAATCCATATTGCATCTTGTTCCATGATGTCAATGTTGTCAGTGGTTATTATGAACCACTATTGTACAGAAAATTGTCCATATGAAATCTTGGAGGAACTCATATTTACTTGTCCCTCCTTTGCAAATACCTTGAATCGCAGTGGAAACGAATTATGCATCGCATAGACTGCCATGGTTTGCAGCTAGCAACAACTATTGTATCTAGCTGTGGAGATAGTATGTTCAATGCAATTTGTTGTTTGGTAGTAGCAGAGTTTGATGTGCAGTCGCTGCAGATTTACACTGTATAGTCCCTTTGCAATGCAATTATAGGTGGAATCCAATAGGATTTTAGTTGCTTACATCAACACCTTTCTCCATATCTCCTAGAAAATATGTGGGCAATTGCAAGTTGGCAAGAATACCTTGTAAACATGGCATTTCCATATGAAAAAGGAAATGTGGAGGGTTGAATATTTTGTTTGCAATGGATATCTATCATATTCAGAGTAAATATCTAGGTTTGGTTGGCCCTGCCAAATGGCACTGTCCATTCCTGGTCTATTGATTCAAATTATGATCAAACAATTGACATCCTCTCGTTGAAAACAGATATGACACATGTCCATTATCAACCTTTGCTTGGACATATCATTGGTTCAGGGTTCAATGTCCATGCCACCCAAACCGCATCGAATATGCATACACGTGGCATGATTTTTAATGAGAATGAAACTCCTCCCAGTTGCGATAAGGCCATACAGGGATTAAAAAAATATAGGCTAAGTTATCACAACTTGAAAAAATTCATGCGTGAAATTCGTCCCAGTTGTGATGAGGCCATACAGGGCTTAAACAAAAAACATAGACTAAGTTATCACAACCTGAAAACGTTCATACGTAAGAGAGAAAAAAACATTGGTGGTATAGGAAATAATGTCGTTCTAGTATCCAGTGTCAATGCCATCCAAACCACATCGAATGTGCATAAGCATCGCATGCTATTTAATCAGAGTGAAATTCATCTCAGCTGCCATTAGGTCATCCTGCCCTTGAACAAGAAATGTAGACCAAGTTACCACAACTTGAAAAAGGTCATGTGCGAGAGAAAAAAATACATTGCTACGCTTCCTTTTAGAGAGAAACTGACATATCACAATATAAAAAAAATTGTTCGTGCACAACACAATAGAAATAGGTACGGTCGCATATCCCACAATGGTCATGCAACTGTCTGAGAAGAAAAAATCACATTTTGTCGGCTAGAAGCAACATCGTGCACTACTACCAACGAAAACCAACAAACACTTTCTACCCATACTTCCCTGTGAAATAAATATGCAAGACAGACCTACATGAAACAAATCAAAGACACTCCTTCCATTGCATGTGCAATTTTTGATCAGTTGAATTTAAAAAAAAACAATAACTCTTTCATGCTCGATTTGGAAGCAGAATACCTCTTCTTGACAGCACATGATAAAACATTTTCCAGTGGAAAAAATTGTCTTCCATGCAAACGGTCGCTTGAAAATGGAAAACTACCACAATTTGCAACCCCTGACCAAATAAGATCTAATACACCACTACCAGATGTAAGTGCACTTACGAAATTTGAAGAGAGAATTGTGTCTCTACGAATTGCATTTTCACAAATCAGGCCCTAGGGCTATAAATGACCCCAGATGGGCTTAACAAGATCAATTATTAATGTGCATGTTCAGCTAGATGTTGTGCAAAAATCCTTGCCACAATTCATTAGTGATACAATGAAAATTGTTGTGGCTCTCAAAACACGCGTGTGATACAAAAATGTGTATCAGACACGTAAAGTGTGTGTGCATGTTGTTATGAAAGCATTAAAGGAATTATGTTCTAGGGCCCTGTACAAAGCACAGAACATTTGTATAAATGAGAACTGGAATAGTTTTCTTGGAGAAGAGGATGACAACTCTGCAGGGACTCTAGAAAATTCTAGTGAATTTGATACAAGTGATGAATCGGAGAATGAAACACCTGTTGAGACATTGGTGCATGGATTCACTAGTTCACAGTGCATTCGTGACTTGCAAGACAAGATTGTCAAAATTGCACCTGCTGAGGGGCAACGCCCACTTGGAATATTCAAGGATAGATTCACTGAGGAAATGAACTTCCCAACACTCTTCTATGGACATCCACATCCCACTGAAATTACAGAACGATTCAGTTATCATAAAATATTTCGATGGGAGTTGTTACATTCAAGCGATGATTTCTCTTGTCACATAACAAATTTGTTTTTCAAAACAATGCGCATAATAATAGAGCAATTTTTGTCTTGCATGTGGGTCTGAATAAGAAAAGGCCAGTTACAAGGAAGAAAGTTGTTGGCCAAGGATGTCAAGTACAAAGTAAACCTAGAAAAAATTTTGAAATCTGATATTGGATACATAGATTTCAAAAACATTCGCATCTCTCCTAACTACTTGCAACAAAACAAGAAAACTATTTTTGCAATGATCCGGCAATTGGGCCCGCCAACATTTTTCATCACATTTGCAAGTGTAGAGAATTGTTGGGATCCATTGGTGGTTGTCGTATCTAACTTGCATAGGAACAGGAAACGTAAAAAAAAACTGATACACTAGAAAATAATGACATTGACTACCTCATAAGAAAAGACCCAGTGACATGTACTCACTACTATAGACATAGAATAAATTTTTTGAGACAATTGATATGCCATGATGAAATGGTTTTTAGAAAAATATCTGACTACTTTTTTGTGACTGAATTCTAGAATAGGGGGAATGAACATGACCATGCACTCTTGTGGATAGAGGGTGCACCAGCCTATGGAGCTAACAACAATTCACAGATAGAGAAATTTTTGGAGAAATACATAACATGCAACATAGATCATTTGGATCCAGAACTTGCCAAAGTTCATAGACATTATCATACAAGAAGTTGTAGAAAATGAAAAAAATCGCATTGCAGATACAACTTTCCCGTGTCGCCAATGAGAGCAACAAGAATAATAGAGCCACTTAGTTTAGAGGACAATGTTGTTGTTGAGAAATCTAAATCCGTGTTCTCATTTCTATAATAAGGAGAGTTTGACGAGTTGATGAGCTTCGATGACTTCTGGACAGACCTAAATCTATCAGAAGATGAGTACATCCAAGCCATACAATGTACGCTTAAACATCCAACAATTTTCCTTAAATGAAAACTTTCCCATATTTGGAACAACAGTTTCTCCAAGGACATGCTAGTTGTGTGGAATGCAGATACAGATGCGCAGTACGCGCTCAATGCATATGATGGAACATTGTATTGTACCTCGTATATGGCAAAGGTTGACAAATCTATGACAAGTGCATTCAGAATAATATGCAAAGAACATGAAAGAAGTCATATTGATGCCATACAAATGATACGTATGAGTGGCAATACATTGCTTAATATTCAACAAATGTATGCTCAACAAGCAGTCCACATTGCACTTTCCCTGCCCCTCAATTGTAGTTCAAGAAAATGTGTCTTCATAAATACATCTCCACTTGAGAAACGCACATTTGTGCTTAAACCACCATTTTTGCTAGAACAAGAGCCTGACAATTCAGAAGACGTGCTATGTCTATCTATTATTGATTATTGCCTCCAGCATCCATCTCCTATTAGGCATATCTTCTTAGCAGAATTCGTATCGCATTACAAAAAAAATTGTGCACCCATATCAAAAAGAAAAAAACCCTCTGTGATACGGTTTGTCAAGTACAATAATCATTCTGACTATGAAAACTATTGTAGAGAAAAAACATTACTATATGTTTTGTTTGATGAAAACAAAGAGACATTAAAACATACCTTCTCTACATGGGAAGCTGTGTATGTTGCCTCTGAGACTATAGTGCAAATCAATGAAGCTAGATTTACTTACAATGTTAATCCAACATGGGGTGATATAGAAATTGTAATTAATGAGCTAGAAAACCCTGACAATCTTGATGAGACATTCACAAACCAAAAAACAACTAGAACTCCCTGCATGTCCTATGACTTGCAAGCGGATTTGCCTCATCCTTGAGCAGGTGGCAGTGAAAAACGTATCAATATTGGTTTTTGAGTCACAAAACATCATTTCCTTATTGAAAATAATCAATACCACAAAATAAGATGTATGTTGAATCGATAACAACAAACAATTCTAAAGGACATTGCGCTTAAAAAATGCTTGAACATGGACACTCCTGTGCACTTGTTCCTTACAGGCGGAGCAGGAACAGGAAAGACATTCATAGCGAAAGCACTGTTCCAAATGCTTATACGAATCTATGATTCAAACAATTCCTCTGATCTTATGAAACCAAAGGGCCTAATAGTTGCATACACAGGAAAAGTTGCATATAATGCAGGTGGAACAACAGTCCACTCTACATTTTAATGTATTTTAACAAGTCACAGTTTCTTCCACTTAGCAAGGAAATGTTAGATACATTGTCTAAGCTTTATGACGAACTCCAACTTGTCTTTATAGATGAAGCATATTTGATTGGAAATCGCTTCTTGTATTCCATTGACAACCGACTAAGAAGTATAAAACATGTGCACATGAAATACTTTGGAAACATTGACATGATATTATGTGGGGATCTTTACCAAGCATATTCGATCCAAGATTCTTTTATATTTGAACAACCTACGATTAACATGCAAATAGTGATGCATGACTTCTGGAGAGACAATATTAAATGCTTTGAATTGCATACTACAATGCGCCATACAGATGAAACATTTATTGTAATTTTGAATAGAATGCGGACAAACAACCAAACATATGATGAATTAACATATATCAATTTGAGGTGCTTGTGACCTGCACCAATAGAACCAACGTTCCCTTACATGTTCTACACAAATAAGGATGTTGCAATGCATAACAGGTACATGCTATCGCTCATGCCTGGCTATGATATCATCATCAATTCAATTGACCTGGAAGAATACAACCATGGAAATGTGCCACGTCATGAACATACAACCACTTTACCCTTGAAGCTTGTCCTGAAATTAGAAATGTTGGTTGAAATATATACCGGTAACTATGATTCACAGGATGGCTTGGTCAATGGTGCAGATGGAATACTCAAAGGGTATACCAAAACAGAAAAACTTGATGTCCTTTGGATTAATCTCCATGAACCACATATAGGCAAGCGACAAGAAAGAAAGTTGGCTTACCTATATAATTCAAACACTACAAGTGATTGGACACCTATTTTGCGAATATCAAAGACAATATCGACATCAGCAAAGATAGGTCGACTGAAGATTATAAAACAGTTTCCAATTAAACTTGCATGTGCATGTACAGTCCACAGATCGCAAGGACTAACACTTGATAATGTTGCATTTCATCTTGTTGGAATTCGGATACATGGACTTGTATACACAACATTGTCATGTGTCAGAAGCATAGACTCCTTGTATTTACTAAGTCCTCTTACAAAAGATAACTTCAAATTCAAATAGAAAGTTGATATTGAAATGGAACGTCTCAGAACTACAACAAAATGGCATATGCAGTATGATTACCAATTCATACAAACAAAGTCATATGTATCAATTCTCTCGCTTAACACACGCAACTTACATGCACACATGGATGATATACTCAATGACTATGATACAATGCAATCCAATATTTCGTGCTTATAGGAAACATACATGGCATTATGCATGAAAAACAAACAATTTCCAAATCACAATTGCATATCAAGTTGCATTACACATAGGGTGATGATATTGGTGAAAAAACATGTACCAATTTTGGACCATATACATTTCGAAGAAAAGAATGTTCAGATGGTGCTTGCAAAAATATTTTTCCATGGAACAGAAATTGCAATACTGAATCTCTATGTTTCTCCCCATGCAGCATTCTCCAACATACTAAATGTTATTTCCAATGGATTAGGCCATTTGCATCTGAACGGACCCATTGTGCTTGTAGGAGACTTCAATATTGACGTGCTATAAAATAATGCAAGAACAAAAGAATTGGAAAACTACATGTGCAAATACAGTCTCCACTTTCTTTTGAACAACACAAGCCATGTGCAAAACACACTTATTGACCATGTGTGGTCAAATGTGCCCATTCCTCAATACAAAATCTTTATCTTGGACACATATTGGTTTGATCATGATACAATTGGTATTGCACTTGAATTATGAGATATACGTCAAACATATTGCAAAGTCATATTTTTATGTTTCAAAGCATATCTGTATAGCTTGTTGCAAAAAAAAAAACAAATTATCCAGCTTCTTAGTTTTCCCTGGTTTGTACACATACTGGTCTGGTCACCACACACTTGGTGTTGCACTTGGTATGCTTCAAACCATATATGTCTATCTTGTTGTAGAAAATCAAGATATCCAACTTCTTAGATTTCCCTGGTTTGTAATTGCTTTTGGTCACAATATTTTTTTGCAAAAAAAATAAAATATATATATATATACACACACACACACACACACACAGAAACTTGAATGAACTAAAAAAAAAAAAAAAAGTGCATTCTTCTAACACTATCTGTTACTTTATTCCTCTTATTCTATTTTATTTAGTGTATGTACATAGTACTTGCTTTTTTCTTTACATGTCAACTTATGTTCATGTATGTTTTGTTTTGTGCTTTTGTTCATAGAAACAAATAGGAAAACTAGACATTGCAAATAACTCCTAACCAGGAATGTAGAAGAATCCATGCAAAGGTGTGTTTTTCTACCCATGTTCCATATCCAATAGTTTTTTTTTTACTCTGTTTTTATTTGTTGAACTGGTTTGCAACTCTGTTTTTTTTTGTTTTTCCTCCTTGGACACTCCATATCTTCGTGTACATTGACTTGTCTACATGTCAATTATATTTTATGTGTTGTTATCTTGAAATAAATAAATTTGTACTCCATCTTTTATTTTCATGTGTTCCTACGTAACAATTTGATTTCATGTCGGTTCTTACCTCCCTTTCTTTTCCCTGTTCTATACTTATCCATTCTCCCTTTTTTCTCTTCCTCTCTATTATCCATTTATGATTCTATACTTAGTTTGATATCTATGCTCATGGGCTCCCAGGATGGCAGAGCAATAGATTTCATGTCCATCTATATCTCTACATCACGAGTCTGATCGACCGTCTTTCATTTTCATAGTTCGTGAATTTTATGGTTGGTGGTTCCTGCGTAGGTGCCATCGAACTCTCAAGCCCCATGTGCACGATATACATCTTGCACCCGAAACTTAGATGATCTACAATTCAACCCGGACTCGAAGCTTGCGACTCATTTTTCCCAGCATATGTTGATATTTCAAAGCATCTGTTGATTTTTTCCCAGTTCATCTCAACAGTTAGCCAATTTTATGGACGTGGGTTCCCCCCCAATGCATTATTGAACTTCCATGCCCCATGTTTGGATAACATATTCCATCCAAAACTCCAGTTATCTACAATTCAACCCCGGGCTCCTCGAACTCCCAAGCCTCACTCTTTATTGAACTCACAATTTGTATATCCATCTATATCTTGACATCACGAGTCTGACCGAGTGATTTCATTTCCTTAGCCAATTTTATGGCTATGGGTTCCCAGCTATGCATTATCGAACTCTCATTCCCCATGTTCCGAGTATACATCTTCCATCCAAAACTTGGGCGATCCATGTCTATGCTCGTGGGTTCCCAGGATGGCAGAGTGGTAGATTTCATGTCCATCTATATCTCTACATCACGAGTCTGACCAACCGTCATTCATTTTCATAGTTCACTAATTTTGTGGTCGTGGGTTCCTGTGTGGGTTCCATCCAACGCTCATTCCTTGTGTGCACAGTATACATCTTACGCCCGAAACTTCAGTGATCTACAATTCGACCCGGAATCGAAGCTTGCGACTCATTTTTTCCTAGCATCTGTTGATATATTTCCCAGTTCGTCTCAATAGTTAGCCAATTTTATGACCGTGGGTTCCCCCCCAATGCATTATCGAACTCTCATGCCCCATGTTCAGATAAGATCTTGCATCCAAAACTCCAGTTATCTACAATTCCACCCCAGACTCCTCCAACTCACAAGCCTCACTCTTTATCGAACTCACAAATTGTATATCCATCTATATCTTGACATCACGAGTCTGACTTAGTGCTTTCATTTCCTTATCCAATTTTATGGTTGTGAGTTCCTGGGTACAAGTTATCGAACTCTCATTCCCCTTTTTCCGAGTATACATCTTCCATCCGAAACTTGGGTGATCTACAATTCCAGAATGGACTCCCAGATTCAAAAAAGTACCAAAGCATCTTTAATTCCCGTCCATGCAGGCCACGTTCGCCCCTTCCCAATAGACATTAATTATGATTTTACTGTTGAAATAATGTAACTGCGAAGAGAATTCTTATTATTATTGGATTAAATTCCCATTGCGGATTAATCATGTCATTATTATTATTATTATTATTAGATTAATCCCCATTGTGGATTAATCATGTTGGTAATTGTATAAGGACCAAATCCCCTTTTGTGGATTAGTCATTGGACAATTATAAAGGGCAGAATAAGAAGTCGGCCCTAGCAGTTATTATGGAAGACCCAGAATTAATTAAAGGTGGGTTTACCCACCCAGAGTGAGAGGTCGGCCCTGCCAGTTGTGACCTTTCACACGTGCCAGTCTTGTATA